>JAHQIW010006019.1:0-97467 GCA_019055375.1 Parelaphostrongylus tenuis | reverse complement strand
CCCATAGACAGTGCAAACAGGCTACGAGAACGGTCTTGAAACACACAAATATTGCTTTCTGTTTGAATAGGAAAACGAGACTCCAGAATGTGTTATGTGAACGTAATAGTGGGAATTAGCGAAAGTATCGGTCATTTACACCATGTTTTTCTGTGCTATATATGATTAGACGTGTTTACTGTTGAAAAATATCGAGTAACACAGAATGATACTGATACGCGGTGTGACATGATAACTGATAAGAGTGATTGAGGTGTAGAGAATGGTTGGAGACTACCATTAAGTAGATTGCAGTGGTAGAGGACGGTGGCCGAAATGGTGAGTCTTCAGTTCACTTCAGTCCGTCCTCACATTAACAGAATTCTCCTTGATAGTAGTACAGGATCACCAGCATGAGAACTTTTTTGTATAGGAATCATCGAATGAAAGAGATTTCGAAGACAAAAGCCTACGCGACCTATTTGATGAAGTTGACGACCTTTTAAGCAGTGGAAAATATATAGAAGCCCATATCCTTATTACATCCGTACGTCGTCTAAGACATTACAGACCTTACAGATCTTCCAAATTCATAAATGATCCAGCTATTCTTAAGTGTTCTCCTTTGCCAGCTGAGAGATTTGGATGGCTGTACCGAGCCGCACTGACCTGTTACAATGAAGGCTTCTCGGAGGACATTGAGAGCAACCGGCTTCATTGGCTTCGAAAAGGTAAATTTAAGATCTCCTAGTAAACGATAAATGGAGAAAAAATTGATAGCGAGTGAGTGCAAAGCATAGCACACTGACGGATATTTTATTAGCCTTATGAATATTACTCTACTGTGAATAATTCGATTGGTTGACCGATAGAGTCGACGAGCACTGAAAGAATATTTACCTCTAGGTATTACTTCCCATCAGAATATTGAGCGGTTTGTTGGAGCATTTCGAATAAAGCGTCTCTTCAACGAAAAATATGGATGCTCTACTCATCAATTCCGCCTGACGCTTATGGCTTTTTTCCAATGACATAACTGAGCTCTTAAAAAAGTCATTTCTCGTTGTATTTTCCATCGTTCTCCGTCAGTGAACATTTGCGTTGCTTTTGGTATCGCACGTCACTTAGGGATCAACTTAGCGTAATGTCTCAAAAATAAGATTATGTGCTGATTATAGACAACCAGTGAATCATGTAGAGTGGAGCCTCTAGAATGTTTAGCACACGATTACGCCCTTGAAGCGCACGAACTCGAGCCGACGGACGTCGAAGTGCTATCAGTCCTTTGTTCAGCCACGGGTAAGCTCGCCGAAGATAGCAGTATGTTCGATAAAGCCAAGTACGGTTTCAAGTTTCAGGTACGTAATCTATTATTACTATTATTACATATTTTTAATTAACATGCAAGGATCATGATACTTACATCAAAGCAGGAGAGTACGATTTTACAAAGGACCTGTATATTTTCACTGTCTTCGTTGATGTGGTGCGACGATCAACCAATTGCGGTAGAGACTGAATGAGCAACCGCTCATCATTTGCTACATTTCCATGAATAATTCATAACGAATCAACGCCATTTTAATTGCACTGATGCAGAGTCAACATACAGCTCACCCACTAATCGACCGATGATCCATCCACCTAAATTGCCAATATTTCTGGCTATGCCTTTCTAAAATCACATCGTTATTCAGAAGTACCTCAACAAAGCTATTGCCCTTCGTGCCGATTCGTACGAATTTCTCCACATGAGAGGGCGATTCCAGTATCAAGTATTGTTTCAACGCGATTGACCGATCATTTTTTTTCTCTTCGAACTAGATATTTGAGACGAAATAATTTTAGGTTTCGATGCTTGATCCTGTGGATAAGAAGATAGCAAAAGTTTTTGGAAGCGTTCCAAATGCAAGTTTGGAGTCAGCCCTCGAAGATCTACTTGCGGTGTGTATTTCAACAATAAGTTAGGAGAGGATAGACTATTTGTCTAGGAAAGGCACTAGTGAAAATGACATATTAAGATTTGTTGCCTTCTCCAAAACGTTTCTTCTTTGCATATGTATTTACATTTTAGGCAAACAATGTGTCAGCAGATGAAATCGAGAATACCTTATACATAGGAAAGACTTATGATGCTATGGGCCTTTACGAAAATGCGGAAATCTATCTTAAAAAGGTATTGTTAAACAAACAAATGTAGTTTTAGCTTTTGAAAAACTCCACTTAAGGTGTTGACGGTGTCCAAAAAACCAGAATGCGCGGTAGAACGTGAATATGTGGAGGAGGCGGCAAAGATCCTTGAGAGCAAAAATTATCTCAAGGACAGTTAGATTGATTGTAATAAAGGTGATAAAACGCTGTGTTATCTGAGTTTCTGCAATATGAAAGTGGTGACCTCTGAGAATGATATGTCCTGATGTCCTTCAAGGACGAAATGAATGAATTCTCGTTTGGAGATATCAAAAACTCAACAAAGAAACTAACGAACTGGAAACCCTAAAGCCTGCGTGAACAGTTTTTTCAATCAGACGGAAAAATTTTCCTGTCTCATTCCTCCTTCCAAAAATCGTTGATTCACTTGAACGGAGACCAGACTCATCTAACATTTCTTTTTGCATTGAACTGACAGAGAGTTCATGATATTCTTGATGCCGATATGGAAATAATTGAGTAAATTATGATCCCCACGAAGCCAGAAATTGAAATTCCTTTCATTATTTCGATCTTCCTCTGACTAAGACCGACTAAAAGGTCTCGTTCTTGATTACTACAAAACGACTTAGTAAAAGCTCAGACGAATAATTGATAATGCAAAAAGCCGAAAACTCCCAAATCAAAAAGATCTAATTCCGATGTCGAGGTGCTACTGATTTTGTGATAGAAATGAATTACGGCAAGGAAAAATTGCTAGGATGATACAAAACGAAGCGAATTAATGCGCAACTCAAATTTTCTAGATCACCTGATCAGCTAAAAATGCATGGTTGATAAACCCAATAATGTGGAGTGGTGTGCGTTTTAGAGTGTACAGATAACGCGTTGTAGTCTAGAAAGAGCGGTATGCAAAACGAGCGTGTGTGGTGCAACGGTTTGGCACGCGCTCTTGGAAGCAGTGAGATCTGTGTCCGAGTCCCTGCTGACGCAATTCTTTTTGCACACCACTCTACATCATTAGGTTTATTGTAACATCATACCACCGCAATAAGTGGTTAAATAAAATGAAATTTAGATTATTGATACTTCATCAAAAATCATCCCATATAAAAATATTGTTTTGGAACCTATAAAAGTGCTCCATTTCAATGTTCGATGCATTAGCCGTTAAATATGTAGGATGGAGTTTCTTATTCAATTAGGTGTATCCGTGCTACATAAAAGGTATAAACATGAACTAAACTAATCCAAGTCACATATCAAATGGCTGCCAATCATATAAGGTAATTGGAGTGTGGCCATATTCAAGAAGAGTGGTAATAGTTGAAGCGAACAGATTAAGCTACCATTTAGCCACTTTCGCCTTCTTCAAGATGCAGCAGTCCGAGTAGAATTTCCACTTCTACTTATTAAGCAAAGACTTTTACACAACGTGTCAATCATAAAAAAATAATAATAGCATACACTATTACTATAGTCGATCTAATATTATGTAATTGCCTTCATTTTGTTCCTACTGCCTGCTAAAGCACAAACTTGCTTTCTGGTACTTAGGCGAATAGTTCGTAAATCAATAACATGTTAGACGATCAGGAGACCCGTGTTCTGCATAGTGAATGCGCTATTGGAGGTTCATATGAATTGCGATGAAAGAGGAGCAAACTGCAAGCACTGAATTTATACACACTGCGGCGCTGATGAAGGAAACACTTAGCCTTAGTCTCCTCAGACATGTTTGCTTGACTACATTTTCTAATGAGTTACAACTTAAGCATGAATCAGAATTGAGACATACTTGATAGAAAAGGAAAACGGAAAAATTTCTTGTGATCTGAAGCGAAAACGGCAACAAGTCATGCAATTTACTTTTCAGTGTCACGTCGCTAGCTCAGTTTCATAGGTATCAGCCACATGTTGAGGTATTTCTGAACTACCGCTTTCTTAGAGAGGCGTTGAGGAATTATAAATTTAGCACGAGGATAATTATAGCACTTTGTGGCTCTACTTGATAAGATGCTGTGAGCATAAATTTGCCATCTGAAAAATTGCAAACTGAAGTTTAGCATTGTTCTTGATCAATCTGACGTTTGAAGACACTTGTATCTTGTCCTGATGTCTGCACTACAAATTCTTCTTACGTGCCTTTGTTAACAGTTGTAAGACAATTAGCTCCTAAACATTGCCCTTGCAAAATATATTTCTTTTCTTTCAAAAAAATGGAAGAAAATAAAGGAAAGAAAGATATATTGCAAGAGAGATATTTAAGAGCTAATTGACCTACGAAATGTTGCTCCGAAAGGCAGAAATGTATATTCAGTTTGTCTGTGCATTGGGTACTGACTGCATGCCAGATTGCAGCGTTTCATTGCTCAGTAACGTGTGCAAATCTCGTGGTGATTGAATTCCGAACAACTTTTTGCCTCAGATGAGCTGTGAAATGCAAAACATATGGTCATCTGTTCCAACCAAATGACTCAGCTACGCGATGGAAGTACTCTTGTTCCTGAGAACCTAAAAATGTGCTGCGATTTCAATATCGTCAGAAGTTTTGTCGCACGACTTAAATGTGCATATATCAGCTCAGAAAGTAAAGTTCTTCTTACGTTTGATCTAACAATTTGCTTCACCTAATGTCACTATCTATCCTTTTAACAAGTCAATCCACTTTTATATCTTTATTTCAAAAACTGTTATTATTGCGAGTACTTCCAATCTAATGAATATTCGCATATCTCATCGTTGCACACTCCACTACCACGTCTCTGAAAAAGTTGTGATTAAAAAAAGAAAAAACGCGCAAAAATTCGTTGCGATGGAGTTTTGGTGCTCATGAGGAGGTACCGTGTAATTTCAAATTGAAAAGGATCGGGTAGCCAGAGTGAAATCTAAATAAAGCTATCTCACCTCTGGCATGCCAAAGGCATCGCACTGACTAGATCCTTGTACTGAAAGACATAATTTATCGAAGTCAGTTTCAGCGATTACAGCGAGCACCATAAAAATGCAAAGTAGAACTGCTTCGTGCAGCATACTGTAATGTTAATTTTTAGCTAGAAATGTTTAGATATCACATTGAGGTACACAATGAATCTAGTCGCCCATAGATTCAGTTCAATGGATCCTGCGTCATAAACATAATATATCGAAATACTTCAGTGCAGATTCTTTGATTGAACACGTCAAATCAAAGCCGTAATTGAGTTGTTCTAGCAATACAAAGTTGATGCGGAAGTCACTTCAAAACCCTAATAATTTATATCACTAAGAGATTGAGTGGTGAACAAAAACAACTGGGTTTATAAAGCGAAATCGCATACCCGACCAAACCTGTCAGAGTTTGGTGGCTGATAGCTAACATTGAGATGTTGAAGAATGAGTGGTCGGGCAAATGTGCCTCAGTGGTGTAGTGGTAGAGCACGCGTCCCCGGATAGGATAGAACGTGGGTTCGATTCCCGCCTGAGGCCGTGTTTTTGTTCACCACTCAATCTCTTAGTGATATAAGTAACATAATAACCCTGCGAAAAAAGCAGTGAAAATACTATAATTTCCTAACAATTTACTTAGGGCAGTATAGTTTGGAGCGTTGAGGGAACACTAAATTTAGGAGACATAATTGATGCTCAAGAATCCCACTTCAGTTATATCTACGAAAAGTCATTTTTTTCTTTTTGACTCTTTTATAGTAGACTATATCTTTAATCTCAATGAATTTACAGGAACTTAATGAGTGTATTAGAAAGCTGGTCATAGATTTATTATAGAAACGAAGCGGTGGCGTGAATTCGTATGAAATAAGATCAGATTCACCACCTGTATCACCTGTCGTCCCGTTGATCGTCGAGTGACTCGAGCGTGGCAACTCTTCCATTTTTCCCTATCGCGCGCAGGAGTACCCCAGTGGGTCCTCCTCGCTCTAGGGATTCGCTGAGCCTCATACACTTCCTCTATCGCTGTCGTGAAGAAGTCGGACCAACGGGTCAGTGGTCTTCCTTTAGAGCGCTTAACTTCCCAAGAAATCCAGTCGGTAACGGCTCTCGTCCATCGGCTGTCGTTGAAGCTCATCACGTGTCCGGCCCACCTTATTTTTGATATCCTGGGGTGTAGAACGGCCTCTCTGACTTTCAATCGCTAACGTAGGTCGGAACTTCAAATCCTTGCTTTCATTTGCGACATACGGGATAGTCCTAGCATCCACCTTTCGACTGCGCGTTCGATAACGCCAAGTGATTTTTCATCCCGCTTACGTAGCGACCAGGTTTCTGCTGCATACGTTAGGGCAGGGATAATTGTCGAGTCGAAAAGGTGGGCACGGAGTCAGATGTTCTTTGTTCTCTTTACTATATCTTCGATGCTCTTAAACGTTCCCAAGCCGCTCGTTTCCTCCTGCTCAATTCTGGAGCTAGGTCGTTCATCATGTTGATTTCACGACCTAGATAGACGTAAATGGAGTATTCGGAAGTTGTCGCTTCGTTGAGCGTGAATGGGGCATTCGAAACCCATCCGTTCCTCATGAACATCGTTTTCGTTGGATTCAGCTGAAGACCAATCTTTCCGCAGGCGTAATCGAAATCGGTCAACATTCGTTGCGCTTGGCCGATGTTTGGTGTTATGAGAACGATATCGTCAGCAAAGCGAAGATGGTTTAATTGTCGACCGTCAATTTTAACTCCCATTTCGTACCATTCTAATGTACGCATGACGTTTTGTAGGGTGGCAGTGAATAGTTTTGGCGAAATTGTATCGCCTTGTCGAACCCCTCTTCTTACGTCAATGGTGATATTGTTATAGAATCGAGATATTTTGGTCGTGAAATCTTTATAAAGCTCACGAAGGATCATTGTGTACCAAGTAGGAACGCCCTGGTTATCCAGAGCCTCTATAACTGCTTCTGTTTCCACTGAATCGAAGGCTTTCTTCAGATCGATGAAAGTGAGACATAGTGGTTGTTTGTACTCTCGTGCATCTTCGATGAGTCTTGTAATCGTGTGGATGTGGTCCATGGTACTAAATCCTTTTCGGAACCCTGCTTGTTCGCATGGCTGTCCTTCGTCCGGTGTTCTGTCCATCCTGTTCAGGATGACTCGAGTAAAGAGTTTATAGACTACGGACAGCAAGCAGATTGGACGATAACTGCCTATGTCGTGACGGTCTTCCTTTTCTAACAACAGTACGGTCTTGCTGGTAAGCCATTGAATAGGAACCTTGTATTCTGACAGATAGCCAGTGAAGAGCCGAGCCAGGGTATGAGAACTAGCGACAGATTCTTAAGGTGTTCTGGTTTAATCCTGTCTGGACCGGGTGTTGTTCTGTTCTTCACCGACGATATAGCGTATCGGATTTCGGGAGCGGAGAACCGGTGAAACGACATATTCGTCCTCTTTCAATTTATACAGCGGTAAGAGGACATGGCTAGCAAAGAGATCCGAGCAGTATTGGTGGATGATTTTCTGCATAGCAATTCTCGAAGCTGTAAGTGTCCTGTCAGGGTATCGAAGTGCAATCATCTTGGTCTTATAGTTGGCGAAACCTTACTGGGCTTTGCGAATGCTCTTCCCAGCTTCTTCAGCTTCTGCCATAACTGCTGTCCTTTTCTCTTTAAGATTTCCTTTCATCGCTTCTGTGCAGCGTTTCGCAAGTACGAACGTAAGGTTTGGTTGCCTGCAGCTTGTGCGATTCCCACGTTAACGTATCAGCTCGAGTGCCTGCGGAGGCAAGCGTCTCTTTGTGACCTTAGGACCCTCGACTTTCATAGCGCTAACGTGAAGATATTCAACGAGCCGATCGTATTCTTCGTCGATGTTGTCGACAACGGTGTCTTTCCAAGAGTAGACTAATGATTTGAATACATCCCAGTTTATGGTAGTTCTGGGGACTTCGTTGTTTGAATTTAGCGGCTTTCTCTCCTTTCCTCGAAAAACGGAACCTTGCGCGAAGGAGGCCATGGTCTGATCCCGTGTAGAACTTAGGAACAACAGCGGCATCGGTCAGGCGAAACCTTCGATTTACTAAGATGTGATCTACTTCGTTATGGCCCACTCCACTGGGAGACTCCCACGTCCATAGCTGAGAAAGGACGCTTCTAATAATGCGAGTTACCATGGATGGTTTGAGTCGTGATGATAGACTCAGACAGCCTCTCACCCTGTTCATTCCCTTCTAGTCCGTAGGTTCCTATGTGACGCTCTTCAGACGTTCTTCTAGGTACAATTTTTGCCTTAAAACCTCCGACAATGACCTCAAAAATGTATGATCTTCTCTGAAGAATTTTTGAGGCCCATATAAAACGCTCCGACTTCGTCTTCATCATAGCTTGATGTTGGTGCGTAAGCAACGAAGATTGTCGAAGCCGCCGTAGAACCACGTCGTTTCAACCGTAATCGTCTGATACGAGTTGTTAGTTGTTCAAACGAATCAATGTTCACGATCAAATTTGATTTGACGAGGACGCCAACGCCGCCGACACCTCTGCTAACGCATGTTCCAAGGAATAGTTTTTTCCCGGTGTCATAAACAGCGTGAAAAGGATGGCTCCTTCTCGTTTCAGCCAAGCCAATGACGTCGTATTTTATTCTCCTTGCTTGAACCAAGAGATCTTCTAAAGCGGATTCGTGAGCAAGGTTTCTTGCATTGTAGGTACAGATCGTCATTTTTGTCCGTTTCGATCTTAGCAGCCAAGTTTGGCCCTGAGATTTTAGCAGCCTCTCCGTACTCGTCCTACCTGGCGCTGCCGTACCAGGGGCTCTTTCGGTATTAGGGAAATGAGGCCCATATTTGTTGCTGTTTTTGTCATTTTGATACCCAACGTATAGCTTGCCAGGCTCCAAACTTGGGGGCTGGGTACTCACGAGTAGCTTGCCACTCTCTCTCAGAGGAGCAGGAGGAACTTATTTGTTGGAGACGACTCCTAACCGCTTCCCATGTACTTCCCAGCCGCTTGATTGCAGGCTTTTGGCCCACTTGACTCGTTGAAATAGAGTTTTTATCAAGTTGGCACTGCAGAAGCAGAGGTGCTCTCCCCTGAACCCTGCGTCTCTGGGAAGCACACGGTCGCTTTTGGTTAACGTTTATTCCCCTATCCACCACCTGGGGACGCGCCACGTGCCCTCGCGAGTAACCGGGCGGGATCCCTCAAAGAGGAAGATCCGTGGATCAGATTCATACCAACTAAATATTTACTGCAAATTGTGGACCAAATTATTAGCGCTATTTCATGTCTTGCAGACTACAATCAGTCAAAAATATGAAGTGACTTGACAACTGACAAGAGATTGACGAGTCTGTATAAGTCAGCTTTACGCGTTCTCTCAGATGTTTGGACAGAAATTTATTTCGGCCATCTATACTACCAATGCTCACTCGAAGTACGCAGATTATGCCCTCTTTTAGAGCATGAGAAATTCAAGTGCAATTTTTGAAATCACTAGAAGGGTAATGTATTTATTGCAGAGGAAGAGTGATCTTCATCGCTTTCAGTTCTATTAATTTTGATTGCTATGCCGAAGAAATCCGTGCATAATACGCCCATTATATCGTAGAGAAATAAAAGTAGAGTTAAATAAAGGTAGTGTTAATAACGACTTGCAACAGACGTTAGCAGGGATTTATGCGGAGAGCGAAAGTCAACATATTTTCCGCTGTAGTTCTATTTCGTTTGATTTCAAAAACTTTTATCAAAAACCAAGCATTTGCTATTATGTGATTAATATAAGATACCGTAAGTATGTTTATCAGCGAGAAGCACGAGATGAACTTCAATTTATTGAATTTCCACCGTAAAGACCACTGTCACAACGTCAGGAACATCCTATAGAGTCATGGAAATAACCATATTCATTTCCGTCTACAACAACTTCATAGAAATCGTACTCAGAAAAAACAATGAAGTATCGGAAAATTATGTTCTTAATTAGAAGTTCGAAAAAAATTCTGCACGATGGACTGTAACAACATAAGCGCTGAATCCATGATACAACTACACGAAATGTTGATTTAGGTTCATCAAGTAAAATCGTCTTCCAATCATTTAGACAGGGATGGTCATGAAAGTATTGGACTAAAATAGAGCTGTTAGATTGATTAGGCAAGGGTCTTCTGAAAACCTTAGATAATTTTACAAACATACTTACAATTCACGCATGACATAGCCACTCTCACAAACAGAGCTAATAGGTAGATTGATTTTATAGTTTCAAAGTCTTTTCAACAATTTATGCGCAGTCATCGATCAGCATGACAGAGCAACGAAAGCGTTTTTGCAGTTCGCTTAAATATTAGACTAATACGTTTACAAATCACTTAGAGAAGTGATCGCCTGCTTATTTTCTAGCTCAGGTATAAAGGCATTATGAATGATGATATTCAAAGCTCCAATTGCTCAGTTCGAGTGAGTTGGCGATTTCAAGATCTGGCCAATTAAATGGCCACTAACTTACTATAGCTGCTCGTTGGAGGTGCTGCAAAACCTGGAAAAAAACATTTTTGCAAAGACGATACTGCTTATAATGGCGTAAATCTATCATAATGTATAAACGAAAATTCTTAATACCTCCTTTTTGTCTAAGGTAGGTCTAATTTTTCTTAACTCTCACAACAATCTATCTCTGATGTGTCTATATGTCTTCAAATCGTAGACAATCAGGAAGAGCGACTAGGAGGAAAGTGAATGTAATTCTTGAAATGTAATTTTATCTCAAGGATGATTGAGCGGCATAGAATCTATTGGCTCCTATAGTCCAAAGTTTCTTGACCATTCTCTCTCAATGCTTTTAAACTGCTTTTGAATTCATAAACCTATGACAAAATGTGATATCGTTGCACTATGGAAGTCAGAGGTTCACGTTGAAATTATTCTCATGCAGAATTTTATCGAAATTGCTAGTAGATGCCACGATTTTTTTCCATTGATGTTTCTAGATTTTTGCTAAGGACAACCTGATCAAAAGAGAGCATATATTTCTTCTTTGAAATTCCTAAAATTGACCTGGCAATGCAACAATGAACGCCGATGGTTCAATGCATTGAATTTTTGTCCTACGTTCATCGCTAATATATTAACTGACATTAAAGCATCTTAATCATTCAACAACAAAGGTCTCGTTGCTGATAGAAGTCAATAGAATCAAACGAAATAGCACTGTACCAGAAAATATGTTGACTTTCGTGCAGTATACAAAACTCAGCATATTTGGCTTTTAGTCTTACTGACACCCTCTTCAGTGTTTTCTACTTTATGTTGCCCTCGAAATAATGAATGCTGCTCGTACAGTTCTGCTTTATAGCGGTTGAAACACACTGGATAGGATATACATACAGCAATACAGCTCTGCTAGTCTTCCGCTGGTCGAAACCTTGTATTCCAACGTTTAACGTCACGATCTTATCTTACCTAACTCATTAGTTTCATCAGATCTCATCCCGTTTCAAGTCGCTTTATTGCATAATTAGTCAAAATTTACCGTAGGGACATCACAATTTGCTCGCGATGGCTTTCATATACACAGTACAAAGAAAACAGTGAGCCCAGATGATGAAATCAGTGAGATGAAATATCCAACTGCTAATTCGGATGGCTTCTCCAACACGTGTTGAGCCGTTTCTAATTAGAACCGAATTCAATTTTTATGGTTTTCAACACCAAAATTTTTCATGTACAATGTATTAATTTCAGTTTTTAATGCAACCATCAACGTTCTCGGAGTTCATTTCACTCAGTGAGTTATTCAGGTAACCTAAGTAGAGCAGAAAAGTAAGTAAAGACATCTAATCAATATGGCTGAAGAGAAGAACCTATGCAATGAATATAATAATTAAAAGCAAAACTTTTGTCATTGAGTAGTCTCTGGCCTATGTGCTATGTACTCGAGCTCATCTAGCCTCGTCAATAACATTGATCGTCATCGTCCATTCAATGGCTTACGATGCCCGTCAGTACATGATTTCAATGTTGCCGTCCATCTAATCAAGCCTGCTATCAGCTATCCGAAGTGGGTGTTATGGTGATCTGTGAGCCTGAGGCCACATTCGACCAAGTGAGCGATTCGTCTATTTTAGGGCACATCGAAATGATGTGTTATGAGCGCTCCCAATCATGCTGTCTTAAGAGACAGTAGGCGTAAAAGATGACATTTTGGTCGCCAATCGCTGCTGAACATAAGTTGATAATAGCTTTTTGAAAGATGTTTTGATTTATTTCAACAATATCGCACTCACTGGAATGGTGGCTAACTTCGGTCGACGTTCACAGATGTTTTCTTCTACGCAGGGTGAACGATTGTTTCATTCGTGCGATGAGCAAATCAACACCAACATACATTCGAAGCTAGAAAAACAAGGCCAGACTTCTTCAGTTGCCGAGACCTTTATATGATAGATAGCACCGTTTCCAAAGTAGTTCTATGCGTTTATTCCCATGTCGTCTACATCAGCAGTTTTCCGTCGGATCAATTATATGGCTCCTCCCTGTAGTACTGTTTGCTCTATTACATCTTTATGTTGCCGCGGTTGTCACTGGATTTGAGTATTTTGATTTTAAAGATCTTTCAACACCATATGTACACCAGAATTCCTCTGGAAGTACGCACCATTTCTAACACATGGTTGATGAAATGTATCAAAGTCAGCCTATAGTTCTTACTAAAAAATAAGGCTTCCTCCAGCAAGAAGTTTCTTGCTTTATCTTGACTGGCTTAAAAGGCATTAATTTACATAGGTTATGGGAGCCTTGCTTGTTCGCATGGCTGTCCTTCGCAATGTGTTCTGTCAATCCTGTTTAGGATGACTCAAGTGAAGAGTTTATAGACAACGGACACCAAGCAGATTGGGCGATAATTGCCTATACCGCGACCGTTTCCCTTTTTGAACAATAACACGGTCTTGCTGGATTTCCATTGAATAGGAACCATGCATTCTGACATGTAGTGAGTGAGGAGCCGAGCCAGGGTGTTAGAGAGCTGGCGATAGGTTCTTTAGTTGTTTATATCTAGTCCTATCTGGACCTGGTGTTGTTTTGCGATATGGCACGTCCGATTTCGGTAGGGAGGGCTGGTGGAATAGCAAATTCATCCTCTTCCAATTTATATGACGGTATGAGGACAAGGCTAGCGAAGAGACCCGAGTAGTACTGGTGGATGATTTTTTCCACTTCCCCTCTGCAAGCTGTAGGTGTCCGGTCAGGACATCGGAGTGCAATCGTCTTGATCTTATTACTGGCAAAGCTTCGCTGAGCTTTGCAAATGCTCTTTCCAGCTTATGCTACTTCTGCCATAACTGCTGCTCGTCTCTCTTTGAGGTCTTCTAGTACGCTTCGCTGCAGCGCTTCGCATGTTCGGACCTAAGGTTTCGGTTGTCTGTAGATCGTGCGAGTCGATGTTGACGTATCAGCTCGCGTGTCTGTGGAGACAAAGGTCTCTTCGTGACTTTAGGACTCTCAGCTTCCATAGCGCTAACGTGAAGACATTCGCGAGCTGGTCGCATTTTTCGACGATGCTGTCAACAATGGTATCTTCCCTAAAGCCGACTAATGATCTGAATACTTCCCATTTTGTGGTAGGTCTAGGACATCGCTGTTTTAAATGAGCGGTTTCTCTCCTTTCCGCAAAATACGGAATGTTGCGCGAAGGAGGCGATGGTCTGATCCCGTGGAAAACGTAGGAAACAACAGCAATATCGATCAGGCAAAACCTTCGATTTGCTAAGATGTGGCTCATTAACATACATAACCAACGAATTAGCAAAATGTAGATGCCGTCTGTTCTGTGGTGCTCTCAAGTTTCTTTTCAATCTCTTTCAATTTTCTTTCATTTTGTAGTATAAAGGATCAAATAAGTTTGCATGCGTAAAGCACCGCTCGCTGTGCGTCCATCAGATATTCAAACCTAATGCTATTGATATTACTGGCTTATTAAGTCACAAGTAAAAAAACTCCATCCGATTCTAAGTAAACACCTTTTGAGATATTGTATATATGTAATAATGGCTACCTAATGAATTGGCCTAGAACGGGTCTAACGCTGGTCGAGTTAGTCTAACGAAGGCGGAGAGATTGTCATGAAACTAATATTTTTTTCAACTTTTACTTACAAAAGTATTCGACGTATGAAGTAAACTGCGAATTTTTGACCTCATAACTGAATAGTTGTCGGTTAACATGATAAATGATGTGCACTGGTAGTAGTTTCCCATTATTAATACACCATTCCTACATCCATGAACTTGAATGATTCAGAACAGTATGAGCTTAGTAGATGGAAGGAAGAGAGAATTGTTGATACTCGATGAAAGCATTTCATTAGAATCTGGAATGATCAACTTGGGAGCACAGACAGCTCTAAATAATATCACCGTATTGGCTTTTCAGTGGAGAGTGCTTAGAATTGGTTTAATTGTATAGGCGATTTTTCTAGAGTAGGTAGGCTTTGGTGCCTATTGCGAGTTAGTGTGTGCTGGGTGCCGTACAGATCACTTGTTGTCTTGAATATTCCTGCCATGTGTCTCTTTTAATATTTATTGGATGAAGGACAGTGTTGATCCTGATACGAACGAACCATATCCATCGCCGTAACGAGCAATCGTGATCTTGGATAATCAAACCAAGACACGTGCATTATAATACAACAAAAGCAAGACGGAGATGTCGATAGACTTACAGAGAACATGAGCAATTACTATGCGATCAATAGTTGGAAACACGGAGATGAATATGTCATGAGGAGCAAGCATCTGTATCATACATGTGAAGTGCATCTGGAGCACGATTCTGTGACACAGATGTGATGTGTAATGAGGTGTAAGTCTACACTTACATATGTGAAGATAATGGGAAGTAAGATTTAGTATTACAAACGTGAAGTAATGAGAAATAGAATAATAGTAATAGTTTTCTATATTGTACACGTGGGGTAGTGAAGAATAAGATTTTGAATTATAGACGTAAAGTGTGATGAGGGACAAGCTTCTACATTGATCCGCAAGCGTAAGAAGGAGCAACTTTTATATTAGAGATGAGCTAAGAGTTAAGATGGATAGGAGTTGCAGCCGAGTTTGAAGTGGCCTCCACAGACGACTGGCACTCTCTTTGGGCGTGACGATTTTCAAGATGCTCGTTTGCGTTGACCTATAAATGGTTTGCCAGCACAACACTTTTCAGCTGCTGTAAGAACTCGTCTTTTCAAAAGAACTATTCATTGCTTTCTGAGTAATTCACCCGTACAACATTGGTTATCTGGTGAGCGAAACAGTTGCCGGTTTCACGAGCACATCGGCTGATTGTGCGGAATGCTGTAGTCGGCAGGCTAGTATGGGAAACTAGAATTTTCTACCGTGACTCACTGTCTATCCAAAAATCTATTATAATGGTAATCTGCAAGTAGACAACTTCACTATTAATGAGTATGTGCAACGTGAAAAATAGCAGTGATTCGTAAAAACTGCTATAATCACCATGTTTTACAAAAGTATTAGGCCAACATTTAGTATTTTCTCATCGAATTGAATAAAAGTGACAGTGAAGACAACCACATTGCGTATCTGGACATCGAAATGAACAGAAGATTATCACAGCATATCTAGGCGTATTGAAAAGGCTGAGGGATTCAACAAAAAATTTTTCCTACTTTGTTTGATCGTATGACAAACTTTTTTCTCATTGCGCAGGTCTCCGCACTTCCAGTATTCATTCGCCTTTCGTCCTCATCATTAACGTTACTTATTGCGGTAAGTGCTGGGGACGGAAATCAGTCTTACGCTACGTCGCATCGTACATCGGAACCACTGGGCCACGGTCCTCAAGCACCAATATGGCAGTGATAGAATGACAAAATACCAAGTTTCCGACTGATCGTTGTATTCGCTGAGAGTGTACCGCTGAGTCTATTTGTGGATGGAGCGACAAGATAGCAGTAAGCAAAGTAAAGTGCTTTTTAGCAAGTTTGTGACTCCACACGAGTTGGGACACGCAATCGTATTGCAAAACATTAGCGTGGTTCTGCAATAATCGATTGAATTAAGTAACAAACTATTAAATGAACTTATTAAACTGAACGAGAAGAAATACGCGAAACAACTGAACAAAGAGCGATAGCGACGGGAGACAACGAGAGTCGAACGTGAAGCGAACTCGACACGATAGAAGCACGACAGGACGAGACAATTCTTTTTTCGTCTTGTTGAAAAAAACTGTCCACGTAAGCACTGAGCTTACCAGATCATTAGTTTCTTTGTTGAGTCTTTGATTCTCCAAACAAGAATTCACTCATTTCGTCCCTGAAGGACATCAGGACATATCATTCTCAGAGGTCGCCACTTCCATATTGCACAGAAACTCAGATAACAAAGCGTTTTATTACTTCAATTAGAATCAATGTAACTGCCTTTGAGATAATCTTTGCTCTCAAGGATCTTTGCCGCTTCCTCCACATATTCACGTTCTACCGCGCATTCTGGTTCTCTGGACACCGTCAGCACCTTAAGTGGAATTTTTCGAAAGCTAAAACTACATTTGTTTGTTTAACAATACCTTTTTAAGATAGGTTTCCGCATTTTCGTAAAGGCCCATAGCATCATAAGTCTTTCCTATGTATAAGGAATTCTCGATTTCATCTGCTGACACATTGTTTGCCTAAAATGTGAATTCCTATGCAAGAAGAAAACGTTTTGGAGAAGGCAACAAATCTTAATATGTCATTTTCACTAGTGCCTTTCCTGGACAAATAGTCTATCCTCTCCTAACTTATTGTTGAAATACACACCGCAAGTAGATCTTCGAGGGCTGACTCCAAGCTTGCATTTGGAACGCTTCCAAAACTTTTGCTATCTTCTTATCCACAGGATCAAGCATCGAAACCTAAAATTATTTTCACTCAAACATCTAGTTCGAAGAGGAAAAAGTGATAGGTCAATTGCGTTGAAACAATACTTGATACTGGAATCGCCCTCTCATGTGGAGAAATTCGTACGAATCGGAACGAAGGGCAATAGCTCTGTTGAGGTACTTCTGAATAACGATGTGATTTTAGAAAGGCATAGCCAGAAATATTGGCAGTTTGGGTGGATGGATCATCGGTCGATTAGTGGGTGAGTTGTATGTTGACTCTGCAGCAGTGCAATTGAAATGGCGTTGATTCGTTATGAATTAATCATGGAATGTAGCAAATGATGAGCGGTTGCTCATTCAGTCTCTACCGCAATTGGTTGATCGTCGCACCACATCAACGAAGACAGTGAAAATATACAGGTCCTTTGTAAAATCGTACTCTCCTGCTTTGATGTAAGTTTCATGATCCTTGCATGTTAATTAAAAATATGTAATAATAGTAATAATTGATTACGTACCTGAAACTTGAAACCGTACTTGACTTTATCGAACATAATGCTATCTTCGGCCAGCTTACCCAGTGGCTGAACAAGGGACTGATAGCACTTCGACGTCCGTCGGCTCGAGTTCGTGCGCTTCAAGGGCGTAGACGTGTGCTAAAACATTCTAGAGGCTCCACTCTACATGATTCACTGGTTGTCTGTTATCAGTACATAATCTTATTTTTGAGACATAACGCTATGTTGATCCCTAAGTGACGTGCGAATCCAAAAGCAACGCAAATGTTCACTGACGGAGAATGATGGAAAATCCAACGAGAAATGACTTTTTTAAGAGCTCAATTATGTCATTGGAAAAAAGCCATAAGCGTCAGGCGGAAATGATGAGTAGAGCATCCATATTTTTCGTTGAAGAGACGCTTTATTTGAAATGCTACGACAAACCGCTCAATATTCTGATGGAAGTAAAACCTGAGGGTAAACTTTCTTTCAGTGCTCGTCGCCTCCATCGGTCAACCAATCGAAATACTCACAGTAGAGTAATATTCATAAGGCTAATAAAATATCCGTCAGTGGGCTATGCTTTGCACTCACTCGCTATCAATTTTTTCTCCATTTATCGTTTACTAGGAGATCTTAATTTACCTTTTCGAAGCCAATGAAGCCGGTTGCTCTCAATGTCCTCCGAGAAGCCTTCATTGTAACAGGTCAGTGCGGCTCGGTACAGCCATCCAAAAGTCTCAGCTGGCGAAGGAGAACACCTACGAATAGCTGGATCATCTATGAATTTGGAAGATCTGTAAGGTCTGTAATGTCTTAGACGACGTACGGATGTAATAAGGGTATGGGCTTCTATATATTTTCCACTGCTTAAAAGGTCGTCAACTTCATCAAATAGGTCGCGTAGGCTTTTGTCTTCGAAATCTCTTTCATTCGATGATTCCTATACAAAAAAGTCCTCATGCGGGTGATCCTGTACTACTATCAAGGAGAATTCTGTTAATGTGCGGACGGATTGAACTGAACTGAAGACTCACCATTTCGGCCACCGTCCTCTACCACTGCAAACTACTTAATGGTAGTCTCCAACCATTCTCTACACTTCAATCACTCTTATCAGTTATCATGTCACACCGCATATCAGTATCATTCTGTGTTACTCGATATTTTTCAACAGTAAACACGTCTAATCATATATAGCATAGAAAAATATGGTGTATATGACCGATACTTTCGCTATTTCCCACTATTAACACTCTGGAGTCTCGTTTTCCTATTCAATCAGAAAGCGATATTTGTGTGTTTCGAGACCGTTCTCGTAGCCTGCTTGCACTGTCTATGGGGCCTCTAGCCTCTAGACAGAATAAAAAACTACACGTTTTGACATCGCTGTCATTTCGTTCTACTGTTTTTGACAGACAGATAATCATGAGTAGTTCCTTGCCCATGTGTGGCATAGCTTTACTCTCGGCTTCTCCTCCACGTAGATTGTCTGAGCATAATTATTATTACTTGGCCCTCATGTCATGTGGTCTGTTATGGAGTCTAGTACAGCCCAATACACGTGTTTCGGTCATGCACCCTCGTCAGTCGGACAGGCCCTTCTTCTTTAGCCAATCCTCTCTGTGGTCCCTACATCCTCCGAAAAAGAATAGGCGATAACGAGCGATTTACACAATTGCCGTGAAGTGAAATAAATCACTAGATCGGCAGTATTTAACACTCGAGCTCGACAGAGCGATATAATTTCGCCAAAATTAATCACTGCCACTCTCCAAAACGTCATGCGAACATTGGAATGGGACAAAATGGGAGTGAAATTTGGCGGTCGGTAATTGAGCCATATTCGCTTTACTGATGATATCGTCCTCATGACATCAGACATCAGCCAAGCGAAACAAATGCTGACCGATTTCCATAATGCCGATGGAAAGGTTGGGCTTCAACTAAACCTGTCGAAAACGATGTTCATGAGGAACGGATGGGTTTTGGATTCCCCATTCACGCTCAGCGGAACGAAAGTCTCCGAATGCTCCAGTTACGTCTATTTAGGTCTTGAATCAACATGATGAACGACCTAGCTCCACAGTTGAGCAGAGGAAACGAGAGGCTTGGGGAAAGTTTAAGAGCATCGAAGATGTAGTGGAGAGGGCAAAGAACATCCGACATCGTGCGCACTCTTCTCGACTCAACGATTATCCTTGCACTAAAATATGCAGCAGATACCTGTTAGTCACGTAAGCAGGATGAAAGATCACCTGGCGTTATTGATTGCGCAGTCGAAAAGTCGATGCTGGGAGTATCCCGCATTTTACAAACGAGAGAAACGAACCGAAGTTCCGGCCTACGTCAAAGATCGAAGATGAAAGACGTCGTTCTACACGCCACGATATCGAAAATAAGGCGGGCCAGACACGTTATGCGCTTCAACGACAGCCGATGGACGAGAGCCGTTACCGACTGGATTCCTCAAGATATCAAGCGCTCTACAGTAAGGCCGACGATGCGAAGGACCGATTTCTTCGCGGAAGACATAGAAGAAAGATATGATGCTTAGCGTATCCCTAGAGCGAGAAGTACCGACTGTGTTACTCCTGCATGCGATAGGGGAAAATGGAAGTGTTGCTGGTACCCGCTCGAATCACTCAGAATTCAACGGGGCGGCAGGTGGGACATGTGACACGTATGTTAAGATCCAAAGTTGATCCAGTTTTTAGGAATATCGCAATGCGAATCGCCAATGCCAACCTTCGTGGCCGCCCATGATGATGAATACTGTTGTATGGCTCCAGTAGTCCGTGAGTAAAGTATTCTCGTCCCGTGAGAAAATTGTTGTTGTTACTCTAAACAACCATCTGAGGGCATCGCTTCAAACAGGAGTTATTTTTGATTATCCGCTTTTAACGGGGATATGATGTAACAGACATACGCAATCATGTCAGTTAGGTGAACGATTTCAGTGTGCCAGTTTTTGGAGAATTTGGGATTGGTCTTTAACTTCTGGGAATTGTGGAATATTTAATCTGATATTCGCATAAACTGCGCTCAACGTGAGATTATCTTCATTCGGAGGGTGTTCCAAGATTGTAACATCATTTGGTAGGGCCTTAATTTCTTAGCTACTTTCAGTATTTATGTAAGAACCGAAATTCAGTGCAAGCAAGGGCATACCGATAATAATTTTTGAAAGTACACACTATATCAAAAATGAGCTTCGAATTGAATGACGTGATGACCAACATCTGTTGCTGTACATATTCATTTTACTCATATGATTCACAATCTATATAAAGAGGAAATCGCTTCTGTTACGCAGAGGAATATACAGCAGAAGTTCATACCAAAGAACCCTTTTTTAGTCCAATAACGCTATAAATATTCGTTAAGACATTTCATCGCTCCAATGATTAGAGTGTTTAGAGCCAAGGCTCTTCTTACGCTTAATTTTTCCGTTAATCAATAGTATCATTGTTCAAAAGCCTACGCTTTCTGGTAGCGAAATCCTTGGAACTTTTTCTTTCATTTACGATTCAGGAAGTTAGAGCACCTGTTTCGACCATGAACTGCTTCAAGTTAATTTTGTTTCCTTAAAATTATTAACCGTCTGAGATCTATATACTGAAAGAAGAATCGCTGACTCACATTGAATTTTTGATTGAAAAGATAAGCAATTCAAAATTTGACTTTTTATGAACCTCGGCATTAAAAATTGATATTGTAAATTGAGAGAACTTATTTTAATTGGACGACGTCAGGTTGATAGAATAGTAGTAGTACCAATTCGGCTGACGCTTCGGCGATCCGCCTTCTTCAGAGCCTTGACGTATGTGGTATTAGACTACATGAATGATTCGCAGGACCTTTTTTATACTGCCTAGGCCAAATCAATAGACTAAACGACGAAAAGGCGCAGGGCCTCGTGAGTTGGCGACGCATTCGTCTTCCGGTTTATTTTGGGGTTTTGGCGCTTATTCAAAATTCGTCAAGACTCTTACGCGTTGATGTTTTTGATTTCTGAATTAGGATCGTGGCAATCACATCAAAATCATTACTGCTTTGCTTTTTTTGCTCTATGTGAACCTAGAAATCTGCTTTTATCAAGCTTAGATTTACTATCTCGATGTTCTTTCATGCGGAAGGAAAGTTGTCTACCCGTTCCACCTACACATTCTTCTCCGCATGTCTTGCGTATTATCAGATCAATTGTATCCGATCTCACACAACCCTCCTCCCTACCGTTTGGGAAGATTATACAACTCTTTGTGTTTAACAATAAATCGTAAAATCTGTTGTGGATCGGCCTATGGAGCAAGGTGGGAGGTGGAAGCTCAAGAAGTGCCACAGAATTTTCAAAATTGCGTCTTCTTAGGCATCTTTAGCCAAGCTACTAATTTCGTTTGATGTAAATGGCAGCTTGGTGAGGAATATTGCTATTTTGGGTCCTAGTCCAACCTTCTGAGTTTACCCGAATGGCTGATGTTTTGTGGCCATTGGAAATGGCTATTTGTCGTGCCAAGTTTAGCGATACGTTTTCGTCCTTTTCCTCTTCTCTTGAGCACACATTTCTAGCAGTTTGGTACATGTTCTTGATGAGCGCTTTTTCAAATGTGTAAGATAAGAAAAAAGGTGATAAACTAAAGTATTTCATTACTTTTTTCGGTCCAACTTTGTATTATAGCCACTATCTGAAGGCTCTACTTGGATGTTTAAGAATGGAAGTCAGCTCCCGTTTGGACTCTCTCACTTAAATTTTATATACACTGATTGTCCGTTCAAGACGTCGAAATATTTGCCCATTCGCTTCTGTGTAGAACAGACAATGAAACAGTCGTCTATATAACAGCAGTATAACAATGGGCTGTGACTAAGAACTAGAGCATCCATCTTATACATAAGGCAATGGCAAAGATAGGTGTCAATCGCTGACCCATGGCTAACTCTGTGAGCTAACTCTCTCAGGATCGCGTGTACATCATGGTACATGCGAATTTTCGTAATTTTCTTGTCAGCTATAGACTTCTTGTTAAACTTTGAAAAGCCATGGATAGCCGAAAAAAATTGCCGTTCTGACGGTGTTCTCGGATTTTGGAAACGTCATTTCAGTGAGCTGTGGCATTGAAGAGAATATCACGTTTTTTTTTGGAGTGTGCAGTGTGATTTGCACTTGTGTCCACATGGTCTTTTCATAAAGCGAAAGCTTTTCGCCAGAGTTTGAGTGATCATTCGATAGCCTGAAAAATGATGATTCTAAGTATATATTTTCTTAGTCTTTGAATCAAATAGCAGATGTAAATTTTTCTCAGCGCTGTAAAAACGATCAAGAAAAACTGCGTTTCGCTTCCGGAGTGCTTTGCGTGCTTCGCTGTCGTCTATGCAAAGCCCTACAGTAGAGTTTGTAAACGTTCGATAGTTCGAAAAGTATAGTTTTAGAAACTAATTTGGTTTTTTCTGAACTGCCTTTGTAGTGCCTTAAAGCAAGGGATCTAAGATTACAATTCACCCTCTGAATGAACATCTAGTCTCTTGAACTTCTCAGTGGGTGTTTCTCGTGAATCTATAGTGAAATCATACCCTAGAGACAATTTATGATCAGGAGAAATGATATGTTACTAAAGGCTTTCTATAAAAGTCTTCCTTAGTAGAAAGAAAGTCTACGTGTTCTAAAAAATTCCCACTTTTCAGTACCAAGGTAACATCAGGAGAAATAACGCATTTCCATTTCTTACTTCTTATCATTTGACGATATGCAACACTGCAAAACGAAACGGATTTTTTCGATTTATGACTTTTTCGGGAAGCCTATGTGGTGTGACTCTTGGCACGCAGTGGAATAAGCTTTCATAAAGCCTACAATCATCAATTTGTAGAGTACTTCTCTGGAGAAATTGCATGTTCCTCCCCAGATTTTTCAATTTCTACATCCAGACAATAAATAAGACTTGGATTTGCTGAAACAGTGATAAAATGGGTAGCCTGCTATACTTCCTAGAACTCCTGCATACGATTGGCCCTTCGTGGACAGAATTTTCCTACATTCCATAAGATTCCATTTTCCTCTTGTGCATCATTGTATAAATTATTAGAAATGAACGAATCCCTGCCATAAAAATTGGTTATGGTAAGAATTATCGATGACCTAGCATCGTATGAAATGTGCAGCAGCTTCTTTTGACATAATGTTCATTATTTTACAATTTCCAGCCACTGTTATAGCTCTTCAGTGCCGTTTATGATATAATATAGCAAAGCTCATCGATATATATCATTGTATTCTTTGTACAACTTATTACGGTTGACAAAATGCGAACATTACTGCGATTTCGTAGTAAAAGAAAGCTTTTCTTTTCAAACGTAAATGTTAGATTTGCACTAAAAGCATATAAGCGTGTGGAAAAAATTTTAGTTCTATCGAACATGTTACTGATTGCCTCAGACTTTTGTCCAAAACGATAAAGAAACCCTAATCAATTGCCAAAAATCGGCAATTTGCGCTGCGTGAGGCTATTACAAATGGTGACCTCGAAAAGGTTAATAGAAGTATTTTCCCGACCGCCGAAAGTCTGAACAATCAAGACATTCAAAAGTTCGATTTTCTATAAACCTCAGCATCAATAAGTGATATACGGAAATTGAGAAAACTTATGTTGAATAGCTGACGCGAGGTGGTAATGTAGTCCTAGTAGTTGTTGTTTCGGCGACCCGCTTCTTCAGAGCCTGGGCGCTGTGTGGCAGTAGTCTATTTGAATGATGCGGAGAATCTTATTTGTATGCTGCATAGGTCAGGTTCAAAAGATCAAATGAAGAAAGGCCACGAGATTTTGTGTGATAGTGACGGATTCATCCTTCCGGCTCGTTCCGGAGTTTTTGGCGTTTATCCAAAATACCTCAAGAATTTTGCGCAACGATGTTTTTGATACCTGCACTAGGATCGCGATAGTTACAACAAAATCCTTATTGCTGTGTTTTTGTGCCCTATGTAAATCTAAAGGTCTGTTTTTATCTATTTTAGATTTGCTATCTAGATATTCTTTTATGCGGATCAAAAGTGGTTTCCCCTATATATTCTTCCCCGCATGTCTCACGCCTAATGGAACAAATCGTGCCCGATCTCATACAATGCCCTCCCCCCCCCCTTTAGCCTTAACCCGTCAGGGCAGATTACACAGTTTTTGGTATTGCTCAGTTGATCGTAAAGTCTATCGCGGTTCAGCTGATGGAGTAGGATGGAAGATGAAATTTCATAAGTACCACGAAATTTTCAAGACCGCAACTTTTTAGACACCTTGTAACCACGCTGCTGATCTCGTTTGATATAAATGGCAGTTTGAAGGGAATTCTATTTAGGTGCGGACAATTGTTCTTTCGGTACCTAAATCCACTTTTTGAATTTTCCCGAGTGGCTAATGTTATGTAGCCATTGGAAATGGCTGTTATTCGTGTCAAGTTTAGCTATTGGTATGTTTCCTCTTCTCCTGTACACACATTTTTATCCGTTCGAAACTTTTTAATAAGTGATTTTTTCATGTGGGAGGGATGAGAGGAAAGGTGATTGACCAAAATGTTTTTGTTACTTGGCTTTCGCTACTATTTTGTACTATAGTCACTATCTAAAGCTTTATGCGAGTGTTTAAGAAAGGAAACCAGCTCCCGTTTGAACTCTCTCACGTAAATTTTATATGCTCCAACTGTCCGTTCAAGACTTCCAAACAGTTGTCTATTTCCACTTGTGTGGAAAAGAGACTGAAACAGTCGTCTATATACCGACAGTAGAGCAATGGGCGGTGAACCAAAAACCATTAACCAAAACCCAATTAGGCTCCAAATGAAAAATACTCCACACCTGAATGGCATCCCCTTCAAACTGCCAATTATATCAAGCGAAATCAGAGAACACGGTTAAAAGGTGCTTAAAAAGATGCGGTCTTGAGATTCCGTGGTAGTTATTGGAATCCCAGCCCCCATCCTACGCCATCAGCTGATACGCAGTGGACTTTACGATCGATTGTGCAACACCAAAAGCTATATAATCTGCCCAAACGGAAAGGAGGGGATTGTATGAGATTGGGCACTATCTCTTCGGTTGTATGTAAGGGATGCGGGGAAGAATATATAGGCGAAACGGGTAGACCACTTTTCACCCGCATAAAAGAACATCTAAATTTCCAATCTAAAGTCGACAAAAAAACCTTTAGGTTTAGGTAGGACACAACAACGCAACAACAAAGATTTTAAAGTGACTGTCACGATCCTAGCGCAGCAATCAAAAGCATCCACGCGCAAAACTCTTGAGACATTTCAGATAAACGCCAAGAACCCCGAAATGAACTAGAAGGACGAATGCGTCACCATCACACAAGATCTCGTGTCCTTCCTTCGTCTGATCTTTTAACCTGACCCTAGACAGCATGTAAATAAGATCATCCGAACCCTTCAAGTGGACTAATACTAAAAACGCCCAGGCTCTGAAGAAGGCGGGTCGCCGAAACCCAGCCGAATTACGACTATGACTATACCAAACTCGAGTAAGCTTTTAAGGGATACTTCCAGATATTTTCAAGAGATGTATGGATCTGCAAGTATAGTCATTTGCCCCCAATCTTAATTATCATTGATGATAATCAAGGCCATCTTGTCTGCCCTAGTTAACCAAGAATTGGCTCGCATCGTCCATAAAAACATTGCAATAGCGACTAAACAGCGAGTTTCCTCCATTCTCTCACAATCTCATTCGGAACAGCTGGTGAAGAAAATGACATGCGACGTAATGTCTTTAAAGCTATAAAGTTAACTCTGTTTAGTCCTAGTTCATTTCTAACAACAGAGCACGATGTGAAATGTAATCACAAGAATACTTAGATGTCTAATGAACTCGAACTGCGACTATGCCTTTTCAGTGCAGTGAGCGCTCTCACTACACCATTGAGATCCTTGCTTTGCCTTTCTCTCAGTTATATCTAAACCGCATTCTCAATGCTGTCAGTAATCACCCGTCAACATAGTTAACCTACGGAGCATGTTTTGGCATTGAATTCTAGATGAGCGGAAGCGTGGTTAAAATCACAATGTCATATCTAATTAACGACTCATTCATTTCTATTAACCGAAAGCTGTTCACAGCCATGCAATGGCGGGTCGTGCAGCCACTCTGCGCGGACGACATAGGAATAGGTTTCGATGAATGAATCCTCTCCATTTGCTTTGTTGACGACATTGCCCAGTTTTGAGGTGATGCAGAAGCAGACACAATCCCACTTAGGCTCAGCGGATCAGGGAGAGATCGGACTACAAGCAATTGGAAGAAAAACAACTTTATGAAGAATGTCTGATATGGAATAACCCAAGTCACAATTCAGTGCTTTCTTCTTAAGTGGCATGATGCTGTTAATAAGATTTTTTCACTTGTGGGCTGTGTTTCGGCGGTTCCATCGCCTTCAAAGGCTGAGGAAGTTTGAACAGCTTATCGTCTGAATATCAGGCATAACTGGGAAGTTATAGATACGTTAAGGAGGAACTTAGTAGTTGACTGTCACGAGCAACATGGACTGGACTCAAGCCAAAGATAAAGCGCTCTGATTAACACATGATCCGGACCTATGACCTTGCCTGTTCAATAAAATACATTTTTAGTCCTGGTGATATGAAAACGAGGAGAGATTCGTCCCAAGCAGTTACAAGATACGTACACTTTATCACAAACGTCACCGTAACCGCCGTTTCGTAAAACGTTGTAGATCGGACAAAAAAGTAAGCATTATGGTATGAATAAAATTTATAGACAAAGCAGCTGCAGTTGTCGGTCATTGGGCTCCAGTTTCAAGTCATGTTGCATATGATCACCGTATATGTGTTCTGTAGAACCTGTTTGCCACAGAGATTTTCTTCCCATCTGTCAAGTTACTGAGAATGACTCAGTGTAAAAAGAATTTTCAAAGAACAGCATGGAGACTTAACGATACTCGCCAATGAACATAAAGTTGCTTAATTGTGTTCTAGAGCTGCTGTGCTAGTTTTTTCATACAAATGCCGTGAAATGTTCCTAGAATGTTGACATCATTCAAGTGGAATTTTTTGCTAGAAACGGTGTAAAACGTCAGCCCAAAGTGGATCACTCCAATTCATGATGGCTTTCGAACTTTTCCTTAAAATTCACGCATTTTTCTTCTTTTGTGACAACAAAATGCTTAATACTATGCCTGGATCGTTTTTGTCACCATGATGAGCAAGCTTCAGGTTTGTCTATTTTCGCTTCCATTTAGCTTGCTCGTCAAAACATTCATGTTTTGTACGTGTCACAACTAACTTTAGAATCTTCATCAAAATTCTATTCGACAAAAAGTTCATGAAGTTATTCCATAGAGATTAGATTAGAAATATATGAACATGTCAACGAAATGATAGCAACATCCTATTAATCAAGGAATACACAGTAACAAACCAATTAGCCCGTATATTACAATATTGTGGACCCAGAACGGATAGATTTCACAGTTCATTAAACTTTCTCACCAGCCACCGAACAACGGTGTAAAAAGTGGAGGTTCGGAAATCGATAGCAGATTTTTGGCTGATGCTAGCTATTCGATTAAAATCAATGGAATACTTCAGAATATGGTAGATTTGGAAAACGTACTGACGATGGAGCTCTAAGGGTGTCCAAATAACCTCTCTTACTTTTATGGAATGCCTATTTGTTTTTTACTCCACCAACAGAGCCGCACGCTTTCGCCTGCAACTCTCGATCCACATAAATATAAAATAATGAAAAAATTTGCACACAAGTGGTCATACAACAAGACTACCAGTTATCACTATTACTTACTCAATATTTTGAAATAAAATCTAAGAAGAAAACAAAAATCAGTACAGAAAAAGTGCCAGTGGAGATTGAAATAAGCATAATGGAATTGTCCTCAAATCTCACTGATTGATTGAAAACAAATTAGTGCAGAAGAAAATGACTTGATATCATGACAAAATTCACGATAGCAAATGTAGTAGCAAATCACCAGTATAGAAAGGCGTCATGTACTGAGGAGCATATGATCCAGCAGGATCGGATGGATTATATGGAATAATGAAACACAAGGAGAGACAAAATAACCATGGCAACTAGTAGAATCACACACTACATAAAACAAACCACTAAAAGCCGCATTCGACAGCAATTTGTTACCTCAGCTCAAATCATGTCAGCAATGAAATGTCGAATAACCCGATAGACAGAGTAACAATAATCAAACTACAAAGAAATCAAGTCATACTTAGGGCCTCTCTAATCAAAGGACACCGGGGGCGAACGGGTTAGAGCAAAGAGATATCACGTCAAATGCGACTTTTATGTGGACAACTGAAGATCCTCACGCCTAATGCATGACAAATAATTGAAATAACCATAAACTTTGCAAGCCAGTAAGTTTGAGATGGGATACCAGACACAGACCCTACTTAGCACTAATAAATTATAGGGACAGCACTAATAAATTATAGGAATTGTCGATTGCACCACTGATGGCTAAAGTCAGATACGACTAATCAGCACTTACTCGTACGAATACGAGATAAAACGGCAACAAATCAAGAAGGAAAAAACGACGGTTGTGTTGGGAATGAATAGCGAGAAACTCGTAATGAGATTCTTGAAAAATGCGTTGGAGTATTTTAATAAACCTGCAAAAAGATACATTTGAAATAGGTTTGGGACACCTTGCCGAAATCGGCAGATGTGAACTAACCTGCGATTTTGATGAGATCCGAAACCCTGTGAGTCAACACAAAATGATCGAAACTTTGACTCTAATGAGAGGATGTAGATGACGGCGTTATTCAAGGATTCGGTTTAGCCGCCGCATTACGTCGTGCATCGCCCAAGGTTCTTCGAACGGCCAATTCCAGTGATTATCCATCCGACCTTCACCAACATCCGATTCGAACCAGTAGCACAACCAGAACCACCTAAAAATCGTATAAAGGACAAATTACCACAGCATGTGAATTAATGAGAAATTTCATGATGATCTAGGATGTCTTTCAATTAAAAACAGCGTGTAATGAAAAATAAAAAAAAATGATAGAATCGAACAACAAGGAACACGAACACCTAGGACGACGAAGAACGACCGTAAGCAATTCGACTCAAATTATTGGTTGTGAGGGAGACGAAACGCGTCGATACGGTAGCCGAAATAAATTATCGGTTCTTTCAGGTTAGAAGGCGACAAATGAAAAACCGATCTCATTCGTTCTTTGTTCTTTCTTTGGAATATTAATAATCATAGGAGGGCCTAGTGCTTTCTGATGCAAATGATGTGCTTATATCGTGAGAAGACCGTTTCCTGGCAGCGCAGCATGTAAAACAAGTTGAATTCGATGTGTGAGAAAGGACGATCTAAAGCCAATCTACGTCACGGTGCGGGTGGCGGCCATGTGAACTGCCTAACACGATACTTTTCTGATGCGTTCATAGGCTCAAAAATCAATGATCGCGTCACAACTCACTCGTCGCCGCAGCCAGCGCCCACGTGAATTCACGCACGACTGTGTTGCTGAAACGTGGGCATTTGACGTATAACCAACTCCATTGCAGCTCTATTACACGCTGCATTTCAGAGAAACGGTTCTTTCAGGATATAAGCACAGCATTGGTTGGAATCAAAATCAATCATGTTATAAAATGATTAATGATAGTCCAAAGAAAAAGCTCTGTTTGGAGAGAAATTTGTGTGTCTGAAGTCATGAATTCTCCTCTTTTGGAACGTCAAAAATAGTCTTTTTCGAAAGCCGGCGATGTGGGGATGTAGCCTGTATGTCTCAGCTTTCGAATGGTTACTAACACTCCTATGAAAAATTTCTCTCCAGCGAATGAGATCGGTTTTTCATTTGTCCCCTTCTAAGTGGAAAGAACCGATTTATATCTATCAGCTTCGTACACTGGCCTGATTAACAATGGATACTTTTTATCTCCATGCTTGTTCGCACTCGCTCACTTACAAAAAGGCATTAAAATGACAGCAATATGGATGAATATAAATGAGATAGCATAGAAATGTTGAATAACAGTTTGAAGTACGATTTTTTTTCGTAAGCATCTTGCTTTCCTCTTTCAAAAAGTTGGTTTTAGAGGAAGCGGTAGCGTTGTACCTACTACTTATCAGCGCAATTGAATCCTCTACTATCAGAATCTACAGGATAATGAGAATTTCATTGTGGTTCATACGTTGATGAAATGCACCACCCCATATTGGAATGTATTCTTGAATGAATGCGCTACTGTTGAACTTCAGTAAAACTGCACTTCTCGCTCTTGGTTTAGCATTTTGGTTACTGCTATATCACATTTATTTTAGACCATGAAAGGATGTTGGCTGGTACAAAAGTAAATTCGCTTTCAGACCGTTACTTTCGCCACGTGAAAAAGAACAACATATCCAAGGAACAAAAATAAACCCTCCTCACAGCGTTGTCACATAGATTGTGTTACCTGCAGACTGGACAAAGTCAGGTGATTGCTGTCACTTCAAGAAAAGTCGCTCCAGCGTTGTTCTACTAAGCGTCATCCTCTGAGCCGTTGACAACCAGACGTACCCCTTTCGGTACGTGCCATGCGTCGCGCGCGCGCGGTGGGCTTGTATCATCATCCGTTTCTATGGAAATACGAATTAATCTGCTGAGTTGAGGCTCTGGGACAGTACATTAACAGCATTAAATGATGGATGGGTGCTAGAAGATCAAACAGAATTCCTTTTTGTTTAACCATTTCTAGCGGAGGTATAATGTAACGAATACACCCATCGATGTAGAGTGACGTGCAAAACATTTGCGTCAGGCGGGACTTGAACCCGCATTTCACTCAATCCAAGGGCTTCACGCAAATGTTTGCACATCCCTCTACATCAATTGGTGTATTCGTAACATCAGACCACGTCTAGAAGCGGTTAACTAAAAACGAATGCTATGAAACCAATACCTGTCAGCGTGACTAGGTTCAATGTCGATCTCGACTACCACGCCAAACTATTGACGGCGAATTGCTAACAGGTTGATGCATTGTAGCGTAGAAAGAATGGTGACAAGAAAGGCCTCGATAGTACAACTGGCCAAAGCACGCGCTACCGGAAAAAGTGATGTGTGGGTTCGAATCCCGCCTGACGTCGAAGTTTTGCACATGGCTTAACATCGTTAGATGATGAATATATGGCAGACTGATGAAGCCAAAGCTACAGGAAAGTATCAAAAAGTCTTAGCAGTCAATAAGAACGCAACTCGTTGCAGACTTCATACCGCACATAGACAGATTTCATCACGACCATGGAATGACGGAAGTAGGAACGTCACCTACAGAGAAATAGACACGATGTAGAAAAGTGCGGAAAGATCTTGGAATTCACTATATGACATACAATTTGTTCACTAAACCTTTGTGGACAGCAGTTGGTCGATTTTGGCATGCGGCGCTTTATTATAGTTAATAATAGAGACTTTATTCTCTGTATAGGAAGAAAAACTTGAGATTTCTTGCAATAGTCTGATGCTCCATAATTTTCTCTACGGGACCATATACTTCTTGTGCATATACAACTTTTAGGTGGGAAGAAAACTCCAAATCTGAAACGTAATCTTGTTTTCGCTTTACAGCCCACTCTGAAGAACCAAATTTAGCTCCGAAATTTCCGAGATATATGCCATCGAATGACTATTAATGTAGCCTAACAGAAACGATTCACAAACCCCAGCCGCGTAAACAAAATAAACCGAGCGTGAACTATAATTCTATATCTCGTTACAGAGTCAAAAAAGGCCTTTTCGAAAAAATCGCCTAGGTTCAGGCTTTCGAATGAACACCAGAATTTTGGATAACAAAGCGTTGTACAGCTAAAAAAACCAGTGAAAGCTGAAAATTACAATGACACTCACCGTCCGCAAAGTGTCAACCATTTCGAAAACGTGGAACCACCTTCCCTAAATCTCCAACCGACAGTGTGGCAAACGCTGAACGGTTTGTTTCACCTCCTCTCCATCTCTTACCCTTCGTGTGAGAACGTACTGAATATACTATTTCAACATTTTTCAATTATTTTCCTACTTATAGCAACATGATATATTGACATATAACGTGATATAGGAAAATAGCAAGTGTAATGCGGTCAAAACGACACAATTATAAATTCAGTGCGTTCCCACGCTGAAGTTTAGAGATGCGCAGGAGGTGGTGCAAACCGTCCAGCGCTGCGACGCTGGAGGTCAGCGATGCAGAGGAGTGGGCCACGGTCCCAGACGGGTCAAGGACCCGCGCCAAGATTTTCACAACACCTATATGGATGACGGAAATGGTGAATTCCGAAGAAAATAGACACAAGCGCGTATAAACCAATCACAAATGGTGAGATCGAGGGCAGAAGAATCGATAGAAAGCAGAACTATCTCCCAAAACAACGGCCCCGCAATACATACATAATTTCACCGAGAATAAACATCCGACGTAGTACAACCCATCGTTAACGATGTAGAAGCACAACTGTGAAGACGATTACAGTACTAGAAATCGAAATGATTACAACGAACAGCCGGTCAGTGATATGGGAAGAGTTCAGAAATCATAGCCGTTTCATGAATAAAATGGGTTGGCAAAAAATTTTCCGCGGACTTCTTCGCTTTTATTGGCTTTTCCATGCATTTGAGTTTTTGCTTCTAGAATCTCGTATATTAGCTTCTGGCAATATTTTGATACAAAACACTTACAAAATTATTTTGAGATGGATCTGTCGCGAGAGCAAAAACGATTGTTGATGCTATACGAGTACCGTTTGAGTACAAGGGCTGCTTGGCACGCCACATACTCGCATCGCATCAACAATCGTTTTTGCTATCAGGACAATTCTATTTTCAAACAAATGTGTAAGTGTTTAACCTTTCAGGATTAGGGACGGCACTTGATCGATGGCACTGCACAACCCGCAAAAGGGACGCGATTGTCATTATTTAATTAGGGTTATTCCTCCATTTTGTAAGTGAAACCTTAGGCTCTCCATTTTACTCTGATACTTCATCAATATCTCTACATGGTCATATGTTTTTCGCCCAGATATGAGTTTTCCGTACAACGGAAAACTTCAAGAGCGAAAAGTAATCTTCTTTTTGTTCTTACAACATCCTGTGGTAAGTTTTAAAAAAAAAAGCAACTATGGTATCGAAATCCTCGAAATTTGGGCTATCTAACTGCTAGCAAGGTTTTGGCAAAGAGCCATATACAAGTTTGGCGAGAAGCCATATACCCGAGCAAATAAAGCAAAATGAGTGTGAAACATAATTTCATTTCCGCTGCTACCTGCACAATAAAAAGGCTTTTTCAAAAGTTTAACAATTTGGTGATATCACAATAACTTAAGCTTTCGAATGATTACCAAATGTCTAGAGAGAAAAGTTTTGTCCAGCAGGAAAGGCCTCCAAACAATCGTGTACCTCAGCTGTTACACGCCGTCCCTTAGGTTTCATAGTTACTTTTGAGCCATGCATGTGGTCTATTATGGGCATTTATGCAGTGCAATACACGTGTTTGGCCTTGCAGCCTCGTCAGATGCACGGTGCTTTTCGTCTGAGCCAATCCTCTTCGGGAGAGGATTTCCCCCCCTCCCCCCCTCCTTTATATACAGCAGTCGTTGAGGAACGTTTTACACGCGCTGGTAAGATATGACATCATCGAACGGGCAGTGTTGTACACTCAATTACTCTTGTCTGCTGATCGGGAAATACCATAGCATCCGCCAAGAGCGTTATTTTAGACTACACTCAAATCTCAACATGCCTGAGAGTTAATTCTGAGCCACGACATGTGGTCTGTTATGGCCCAATACACGTGTTTCGGTCTTCCATCCTCGTCAGTTTTTTCGCCGATTCCTTGAAGTTGTGATTCTTCACCGAAAGGGATTGGCTCAGACGAAAGTCACCGCGCAGCTGACGAGGCTGCAAGGTCGAAACACGTGTACTGCACTGCATAAGTGAACATAGCAGATCACATGCATGGCTCAAAAATAACTCTCAAGCATATTGGAATTTGAGCAAGGTTCAAAGAAACATTCGAAAAGGAAGAAGGTATGTATAAGTGTTAACTGTCAAAATAACGCAAGAAGCTGCTCTAAACGATAATAAATACAGAAGTTTAACTGCATGGAGAATAGCCAGACAAATACGAAAAAGTTTGGGAACTGTTTTGCCAACTCAACAAATTAATCTGGCTTACCTGACAGTGGATAGGAACATCGCCGACTGACCAAGCCCATTTCTGCTGTGGAATTATCATAAAAGTGAGATCGGGAAGAGGCTGACGTGGAACGACATCGTGAATGACCGTCAGAAGGAAAAAGTTCAAGAACGCCGATAACATTAGACAACAAAACGCTATGGCTGTTTTGAGTCCTTCGGAACGTCGTGGATGCATCTGAAACTCAGTCAAATGAACTTACACGCTAAATTTTCCTATCAAACAGATCACAGTGATCGATGTGACATTTGAAATTGGCCGTGAGCCCGTCTCACATCTGGCCAAGCGATAAATGAAGGCACCTGTTGTGTTGGGAAAACACGAAATCTGACTGTATTGGCGATTAGAGGAACAGGTTCTCTTGCGTGAGTATAATGAAAAACAAAAGGATCATGAGGATGGCGTCCGATCAAGTCCCCTAATTGCTAATAATGATGACGAACAATGACGATGACGTTTTTAACGATTGACAGAATTTGTACATCATAAGTGTTCATTGTTGCGATAAAAGAATGCGAGTGGCGCAGTGGCGCAGATGCTGCGCGACACAAACTTCTGGTCGACGATCTCACGCCACAAAGCTGATGGAATCTTACATTCCTCTGAGGTCGGTGAATTGGTACCAAACTTGTAAAGGAATGGGAGCTTTGACATGATGCATCGACAGGCCGCCGTAAGCTACTATAAAAGCCAAATATGCATATAATCTTCTAAATCGATGCTACGAATGAATCGAATGCATGGCGCATTCTTCAGTGATTGATCAATGCTAAGAGCTTTATTTCTTTTATTTTATATGCTTGCTGTAAACTAGGAATATAAACATACATAAGAGAATTTCCGACCTCATGCAGGAATTGAACCCCATCTAACCCTTGCCGGGGAACGAACGTTTTGTATATCGTTAAAAGGAATGCTAAAAATATGCACGGCATTCGACTCCATTCGTAGCATAGCTAGCACTATCGGGACTGTGGACCCACAGTCTCTGCGTCCCTAGCTGGCAATCTGGGCGGTCTGCTTCACCTCGTATCTCTAAGCTTCAACGGTGTGTCTAGCAATGGCACGCTGGGGGTTAGAGGTGCACAGGAAGTGCAGCAGACCGTGCAAAGGTGCCCCCTAGAGATGCAGAGGCCATGCATGAGTCCATGGTTCCAAAAGGGCTAGAGGTGACTGAAAGCATATTTGGCCCCTATAATGACTCGCGGTGGCTTATCAAGTCAGTGCGGCTAACCTCCCAGACAACATTGGTACTAACTCAGCGACCCCGCAGGGATGAAAATCTCAGTGAACCTCAGGCGTGGGATCGAACCATCGACCATTGATTGATCGATCACGTATAAGTCGCAGTGCACCTCTACCTCTACTTACTGCGCCAGACGTGCTCAGATTATACATATAATCACCTGAGATAGAGCAATATCAGCAGTGAGTGCTGTTGTCATCATTCAAGATGTATTTAGTGGGATTACCGTAAAATGTCAAACAATACTAAGATGATGAAAATCTCCTGATGAACTTCTCTTCAGTGCTTTCCTCAAGCAGATTAACTCATGAACGTAGTAGAGACGAATGGCTGGCGATAATATAGTAGTATCGATGGGTTAGCTGCATTAAAAAAGATATCAACCTCGATATTCTTCGAGTAAACAAGAAAATGATGATGACACGAATCTCAAAAGATTCAGAAGCACAGTATCTCATCCATGTCCAAGACTGAAATGGAAGGTGGTGGAGGAGGAGGAAGAGAAGGAGAAGGAGGAGGGAGAGTGATACCCTAGTTGCCCTTAGAGATAGTTCTCTGGAAATCTGCATACTGGGTCGTTCCATAAGTTTTGGCACTACAGCAATAAGCACAGAATTTATTGACTGGAAGTGATAATTTTGCATGAGTTTGGCATCGTTCAATTACATATTTTTTGTGAATGATTTAGTATACAATTTGCCTATATTTGCTTTACGATGGAGCTGCTGTGGGACAAATTCGGTTGCTGCTCATGCACGAATGACGCGCAGATGAAATGATAGTGAAGCACGCGCAAGACCCTTTCGGGACCGTAGACCTAGGCATCTTTAACTGGCAACCTTGAATTTTCTGCTCCACCGTTTCAGCATCTCTAACCTCCAGCGTGCTGCCTCTAACAATGGCACACTGGGGGTAGAGATGCGTTGGACGTGGGTTCTTGACTCCGAATGGCCAGTGGAACTTGGGGCGACGATGCAACTGCAGAAAAGATGGGTGGGAAGTGGTTCGTAAAGTTCAAGGCCGGATAGAACAATCTGGAGAATCAACCGCTCTAGGGTAGTTTATAGGAAGCTCCATTGACTCCGAGGGAAGACGTGTACCAGCTGAGGCACACGTTCGTTCAGAAGACTTTCTCGCTAAGCAAAACTTTTCTCTTGGACATTTAGTAGTCAATCAAAACATTGAATCTCCGCGATTTCAACAGAATGCTCGATCTGTGAAAAAGCCATTTTATTACGTTGGAGTAGCGAAAATGAAATTGTTTAACACTCAGCTTGCTCTACTTGTTCGGCTATGGTTTCTATACGACTTTTAGTTAAACCTTTTCTTATCAATCGATAGCGCAAATCTAGAAAATTTGCAAGTTCTAATTTGTTTGATAAAAGGCTATCATAGAATGATGCAAGAGCAAAAAGAGTATTACGTTTTTTCTTTCGTATAGAAAAGTTATATATGCAAGAAATACATGTAACTGTAGAGAAAATCATAGGATATAAAAGCAACACAACCAACCTAATGTTTTATTCTTCAAACGGAAAAAAATCCTAATTAAAAGACGAAAATCGCGCGCCTCTAGCAAGTTGCGCTGTGTGATCATTGAACTGCCGTCCCCAAGGGGTTAACCATGCGCCGTTTCACTAGAATTTTCACCTATGCGCCATTCACGCGTGAATGGCAAGCGAATTTTTTCCCAAGACAGCCCCATCTTAAAGCAAGTATAGGCAAGTTGTATACCAAGACGTTTCGCAAGAAAAGGCGCAGTTGAACAATACCAAAATCAAACACTTTCAATCACTTCTGACTAATAAATTTTGTGTTTATTGCTTTAGTGCCAAAATTTACGGATCGACTTAATACCATAAAAATCGCACGCTATGAATCTGCTATCCGTGATATAAAGATAATTGAAATCAATTCGGTGGATTTATTTGATTGAAGTCGGCGAAGTATTGATAGCAAACGGATATCCGAACAATAAAAAGAGCTAAACGTCGAAACGAAGATAACTGGGATGTGGTTTCAAAACAGTGGCACCCCCTGATATTTAATGACGCACAGGTAATTCTTGTCAATGACTTGAACAGCAATTTTCCGAAAGGAAACGAAAGCATACCAGGGGATACGAGAGTGACAGCAAGAAAGTATTCCGAAGTAAAAGCGATTAGCATTGCAGTATACCCTGTCCTAAGATGGTCTGTCCACCTACCATCAAGCTACATGTTTTGGATAAGTCAAAGATGTTCTCAAAGATGAATGAACTTCCATTAACACTTTCAAAGCCACGGACTTACCTTTCGTGCACCTCTAACCTCCCCCCGCGTGGCAATGCTGAACGGTCTGCTTCACCCCTTCTGCATCCCTAACCCTCACCGTGGGAACGCATTGAGTGTATTATTGTATTAATTCAATTCAATTTTGTATTACTACTGTTGCTGTTTTCCTACTTAAAATAACATGACGTATTTACGTAGAAGATATATAGGAAAATAACGGAAATGATACAACTGTGATAATATAATCAGTGCATTTCCACGCATGTGGTTGAAGATGTCGAGGAGGTGGGGCAGACCGTCCAGCTTCCCACGCTGGAAGTTAGAGATGCAGAGGAGATGGGTAAGCAGTCCTGAAGGGGTTAAGATGTCAATATTCCTAACCTTACCGATATTTTCAGTAAGGGAGATAAAACTATTAAGCTTTGGAGAATGATGCAATTCCCAAAACTGAGAAAAAAGTACTCAGAAACGCATTCTTCAACAGTTTGGACGAAATGCTCTTTTCGCTTTTTCAGACTTTCAGTAACAATTCAATAGCTTAAAACTCGAGGATTCCAAAACTGTACTTGTTATGATGTTTCAATCATACCTAAGACAGTTGAGTCTTGAGCAAAAACATGAGCTCAGATGTGAGTTGAACCCGCGTTTCATCTATACTTAGGACCCACTACACACCGAGGTAAATTCGCGTCATCACTCATTCATCAGCATCTCTATGTTATCTCTCAGCCACCAACCTTTGACACGTTTGGTCGCGTATGCGATTTCGGTTTACAAACCCATCTGAGCTTATAGCAATTGTGATAGATAATACTGGAAGTGTTAGTGGTTACTCAAAAGCTCAAATATCTAGCTACTGCGATACGTAGCTGTTTTTTGTTCTTCATAAGGTTTTAGCATTCAGAATAAGATGCTGTTTCATACGCACCTCCTGCTTACCTTCGTTTCGCTTAGATTTCGCTGGACAAAACTCCTTCCCTCAAACTACTAGTGATCTTTCGAATTGATAGCTCAAGTCTCGAAGAATCCAAGAATGTGTTTGCTTTTTGGAAAAGCTTTTTAACAGCGCCAAAACAGAAAGAAAACATATTTGTTTTTATACATGTGTTTTCCTCGCAAAACAGAGCTCTTTCCTTATACTATTAGTGATCATTCGATAGCCTAAAATTTAGCTATTTCAATTTATGCTTTCGAATGATTACTCAGCACTCTTACGAAAGGTTTTTGTCCATCAAATGGAGTTGGACATCCATCTGTCTCCGGATAACCGAAAGAACCGTTATTTCGATTATAGAAGCAACACGAACCTCCTTATCCAAAGAAGCCTCCATATGTAAGAGTCCAGCGCTCATCATGAAGTCTTTGCTGACATCAGCCGTTGGCTGAGGCCTTGCCTCCCATGGAGCGTATGTTAATTTTCGAATTGCTAGCCGCACACTACTACTACAAAGCAAGGATTACATGATACTAAAAAAATCCTTCAGTTTAACTCTACATTCAACAAAATTTGCACATGGCAATCACAGTGGAGAAAATAGGTGTTAGCACTAACTTCCTCAGTTGGCGATCATTAGTATTAGAATCTACTCCTCCGACTACAGTTTTCAGCTCGTAATCAACTCCACATGGTTTACCGGTATCACCAGGTGCTGGCTGAAACTATTACGTAGGCACATTAAAAGGATTCGTGATATCTATATCTAATCTTTACAATCAGTCTTCTACGACTGGACAAAATGTAATGACAGGTATTTCATTTGCTCATTCTAGACTTACTGTGATGATTCAACACCTTGTTATAGTGGTTTGAAGAAGCTTATGAAAGTCAAAACAATATTAGCCATGGGTTTTATATCACGGCATGGTCTCTCAAGCTGAAAAACGGGTCCGAGATTCCCATCTCGAGGCAGAGCTATGAGTATGCTTTGCTATGGTGAAACCAGGCAAACTCCTGCAGATATCATCCAGGAAGCAAAAATGGTGAATAACGTGGTGTTGCACTAAGGAGTATGATGCTATTCGTCTCTCACTTGTCACTCTTGTAAGCGACGGGGGACAAAGAGTTTACTATATAGGCAGTTTAAGTTACTTCACGATTGACAGAAACACCAGAATGACTCACCTCAGCGATGAAAACAAAAGTCATTCCAAGTTGTCGACAAGATAATTTTCTTTCAATTATAATCAGAACTCAAAATCCAACCTGGAGAGTGACACTGCTTGCACTTCGTGGCGGAACCTCAAACAAAAAAGGGAACGCCAAGTCACCGAGTTTACGTTTCAATCGCTCTTGTAATCGCGTAAGTGGTCGACTCGGCTGCGACGGATTCGGTGGATAAACCTGCAATGTGCCGAACTGATTTGAAGGAAGATTAAAACACTTCGAGATAACAAAACATACCTGATATTGTTGAGATATCAAATCTTTGCGAAATGTCAGACCCAAAGCGTCCAGATCTTCTCGACCGTATCGAAATGCAGCCAGCAACGTCGCTGTTACTCGTCGTCCCTCTCGAACAGTTTCCTCATCGACAAGCACCATACCATCTAAAAATCTACGCAGTTCCTTTTTACTAGCGAAACATTTCAAGAATACTATTCATCATTTGCAAATCATCTTCAAGCTAGAAGTATAGATCTCTTCGCATATATACCAGGCACTAGTTAGCCAAACTTCTTCTTTTTTTTTTGTGAACCAAACCCAGCGTATATCGGTTGAAGCTAATTTTATTGAGCAGGATACGGTACTCTTCCAATTTAATCAGGTGTAGAAAGAATTCCTGAAGAATTGATGATAAATTGAAATTTTTGAGAATTTTCGACATAAAACCGACTTATGAAAACATTAACGGTACAGTGGTGAACAATACCATGTCCTACTGGACAAATTCTACTTTATTTCATGCTTTCATATTCAAAATACAAATCCATTCGCAGACAAAGAGAAGAAAATACGTATCGTAAAAATCCAAGAAATCAGAATTTCATCTTATATAACCTATATTTTCAACAAAAACCTTTGAAAAACAGAAGAACAAAAAGTTTAACTTACATAACTTATATCTTTGGTGCCTATCTCCATCTTTCTTTAGATAACTTATACTTTGGGCGTAAAGAGCCGTTATACTAATGGCTTTTTTTTCATCTAATGAAGTTCAATATCAGCAGAAATGCATCTAATGATTCAAAGTTGAGAGCAGCTACTTTTTCTCATCAATTCTTTTTCTGCACACAGAGCGCAATGATCGTAAGTGTCGATATATTAGATTTAATGTGGTACTCATCTCTCGCCAACCTTTCAACAACACATTGCTAAAGGTACGTTTCATGATGATCACGACTTCATTTATATAACCCATTGTCATTTATTGAGTTCATACCATCACTTCTTTCGTTCGATTTGTCGTCTCGTATCCGCCATCCACGTCAGTTATGTCATTTGCATGTGGGTTCGCCTGTTACAAAAAGTATTTCTCTTCCTCACTGGCGTCTTTGATTATGGGCTCGGTCAATTCTTCCCAGAGCTCCAGTACAGTTTTGCTGCGGTGTTCCCCGGTCTTCATCGCGCACTCACCTATTATCGTAGGTAGAGTTAGTCTTCTTCAGATAGAAATGGGACCGTTATGCCAACACCGTAGAGATGGATGGATTGAATAACACGGTGTTTCGTAAAACTAGCGAATATGTGAGTACTGAACGGCATTTTACAAAGATAAATTCTTCACCTCTTACAATAAACATTTTTGACTGAAAAAAAACGATTACAATGAGGCTTGTCGAGCTGATCAATACATAAGTGCCACTTGCACAATGCTGGACAAGCCATAGCTTCTTCAACAATAATGTGAGATCCGTAACGTATTCATGCTCCATAGTAGTAACAATTACCGTAGAAATTACATACAGTATCCAAGGATTTTTGTGGGAAAAATTCTTTTCAATAGTCGCATGATCGTCGCTCTAACAGTTCATCATCCACTTTTATAACGACGGTTTTGAAAATGTAATGCAATTTTCCTTTCCCTTTTAAATCATAACCAACTTACAAATTCTTCACTGATTTCAGATAAAAGAAAATGATCTATATACTGAATCGACTATAAATTAACAGATTATAACTTACCTATAAATCTACATAATCGCCTCGATCGATGAAGTCTCGTTTACCAAGATATGTAGTAATCTATATACATATATATATATATATATATATTAGATGTTTAAATTTTAGATTATAGTTCATGCTGTACAGAATGCGATCACCAAGGCATACTACTTTTGCATCTAATATCAAAATTAGAAAAGTAAACTACTCAAAAGCCCTCACCTTTCCATTTGGACTCGTCTTTTTGAAACCCTGAAATGAAAGGAAAAAAAGTTCACGGAAATTGATGAATGATAAGAAAGAGACGAAAGATAACAAGCGATTTACCTGGTTCCTGTCTTCTTATCGTCGCTTTCATTATTTGCCATGGCCTACACGATGAGGTATTCGTTATGCACTCTTATAATTAACTAAAACCCCACGGCAATAGACAGCGAGCCAAAGAAAACGATGTGCTGCGATTGATGTCAGTCAGCGACCTAAAATATATATATATATATATATATATGCATATATACACATACGTACATATATGGTGTATATTATATATATATCGCGTATACAGAAATATACGTATGTATGTAGATATATTATATATAATGTATGCATATATATGCGCATAGACATACATTCGCGTACTACTGTACATCATTATGACCAGAACTGCTCGTCTGCATTACACATAATGAGCGCTCAACATCATCGAGGATCATGTATGATAGGTGAACTCCACGCAATAAAACAGCTAAATTAGCCATTTTCATGGGCAGGGGTCCGCCAACTCGTGACGAAGGACCGGCAAGTATCCAAGAAAGTTATGTCGATTAAGTTTCAAAACGTTGACCTGGTTAACTATTCCCAGGAGTGGAAAATTATGGCCTGAGGTGATAAGACCCCTTGATCTTGGCTGACATGACCACGTGGAAATGATGCATGCGCAGTGTGCAAGCGGTGTCATGTCCAGAACACATAACACAATGGCCAAGCATGAGTCAACGCAATTGTCAATCGCCGTCGATCTAAAGAAATATCGAAGAGAACAATGAATCCCAATCGTATCCGTGAACATCTGGATACAAAAAGACCTAACCAAATCGAAAATCCGAGTACTAGCGATAAAGCACTGAACTCAGAGGCCTTAACGAAGAACACCGACAACTGTTCACCTCAACAAAGAATCGACCTACGTGGGAATGAGTAAAGTTGATTCAACGAATCTGCATTTTGCATTCGATATTATCTATAATTACAAAACTAAAGAAATAGAACTGATCAAATCGATAGCAAAATTGAGCTATTTCATCCTTTTGCAGACGGCGGCATAATTGATATCGCCAGCGACGCGCAATTTTCGCTCTACAACAAAGATTTTCTTCTTTGTTCCAGGAAATACTTTAGATTCTTCATACCACTCTGATAAAACATGACTCTCTCTACAAGCTTGTATACTTTTTGTGTATTAATAACTCCTTTGCGCAAAGAAAACTCCGAATGGGAAACATTTTATTTTCGCCTTCACAGTGCACTATGGAAACTTTTCGAGAACTAGTTTAAGCTTCAGATTTACTGAGATTTGGTCCATCAAATGAACCTTATGTAGTCTGATAAAAAGCGATCCACAAAGTTCAACTAAGCAAATAAATAAACCGAGGTGAAATATAATTTGATTTTTGTTGCTACAGCGTACTACAAAAGCTTTCTCAAAAACCGAGCAAAGTTTCGGAATTCCTGTGACTTAAGCTTTCAAATAATTACTTGAACTTCAGACAAAAACCCTTATCAGAGAAAAAAGACCTCCGAAAATCTGACCCTTAAGGTCCGCAAAGGGCTGAAAAAAGAGTCAGCATGTTAGTGATATTCATCAACACAGACCAGAGAATTGTTGTTTAAGTGCCAAGCCGCAAGAATCTATGCTATGAGGCTTCTCATAAATGACTAAAAAGAAATTCTGAAATAACTGAACAAAAGATCTAATACGTTCAGTAGGGGGTCGTGGAACGTCGTTCTTTGGCTTACGAATGCCAGGCAGCTCTGCAAGCCATAATCAATCGAATACGAAGGGGTTACCAGATAGATAGGCAAGATAGTTCGGTACCTATATGTTAGACGGCCAAAATGTTTAACCCAACCTCATTCGCTGTATAGGAATTTTTCATAGGAGTGTTAAGAATCATTGGAAAGCTTAGATCTTTGGCTACAACTCCACGTCGCCGCTTTTTCCAAAACACTCATTTATAACGCCGCAATATCCGGAATAAAATCTTGTTTCTCACTCGCCTTTCGCCTTCATTTTTACTACGAGTATAAATCGCTGGAAGCACGAAAAGCATATAAGAGTGTAGAGAACTTTCCGTAGTATCAGAATTAACCTTTATTATACAAATTTTCTGCCGATGCGCTGAAAAAATCCATAATAGAATAACAATATTTCGAAAGCGATCGATCGCCCCGCCTCTGTCCGCATCTCTCTTCCTCTCCGTCAGTTGGCCGGTCAACAAAGTCGCCAAAAAGGTTCATATCTGAGTAAGATGTGAAGGGAAGCCACAGCGACGACTTGATAATATGGTAATCGCCTGATCTACCGCGTAACTCGATGGTGATCTACCGCGCTATGCGCTAAAACGGCGGCAACTATTGTTATATTAGTGCGGATTTCGTCAGCGCATCGACAGAAACTTCAGATAAAAAACGCATAATTTTGATACTACGGAAAGCTTTCTACACGCTGATGTGCTTTTTGTGCACCTAGCAATTTACACGCGTGATAAAAAAAGGGCGAAAGGCGAGTAAGAAATAAAATCTTATTCTGGATGTGACAGTGTTATAAAAAAGTCTTTTTAAAAACCGACAACGTGGTGTTGTAGCCAGAGATTTAAGCTTTCGAACGAACACAAACACTATCTATGAAAAGTTCCTGTCCAGCGAATGAAATCGGCTCAAATATTTGTCGCCGTCTATCATAAAAGTACCGACAGTTCATACGAACCTAAACTGATGAAAAATAAAAAACTGGGCAATATTCGGCAAAAAAAAAGATTACTAATGCGACCTATACCAATAAGCTGGAGCGGAAACCCTATAATATTTAACAGTGGGCATTAACGTCGTTCTATGGCTTACGAATGGCAGGCATCCCTGAGGGCCATAATCAATCGAATACGAAGGGGTTTGCCGGATAGGTCAGGTAAAACAGTGGAATCTGTCGAGAATATGCTCATTTCAAGAACGTAAGCTTGAACGACCATTGATCACTGGCACGCCGTTTCCTTCCGTCTAGTGCGAGCGCACGCGACGCGATCACAACTGGAGCGAAAAATTATTGAGTTGGTGCAAAAGTACTTGCGGTTTACTTATGGTCTGAAACTGCGGTTACTTTTACTCTACTTTCGACTAGTAGTAAAGACTATAGAACAGTTGATATTAAGTTTTCATATATGCTTGAGAGAACTGAGTGGTGAGCAAGAACACGGCCTCAGGAGGGAATCGTCCTCGGTATGGATAATACGCGGGTTCGATTCCCGACTGAAGCCGCGTTTTTGCTCACCATTCTATCCCTTAGATGTATATGAAACATCATAAAACTCTGAAAAATGCAGTAAAAATACTGGAAATTGAGCTGTTCTGCAATATCTGTGTAGTCTTGAAAGGATAAGCTTCGATGATTGTTCCCGAATGGTCGGCGTCAACTTCCCATGGCCGGCCATTGGGTTCTTCATTTTCGAGGCTCTCGTCTCCTTTACAGAACTCTTTCAACCACCTCTGCTACTGCACGTTCGTTAGTAGTTCCCGGATCAAAGACGCTGTTCGTGTTGCGAGTTGTTCTTGCTGCTTTGAGACCCATTATGAACTCGAAGAGTAAAAAAAGTTCTCGAATTTGCTTTTTGTCCGACTTCCTTTTCGTACCTTTCGTTTCGAGTGTTTCTTGAGACCACGCTCAAATTTCAACATGCCTGATAGCTATTTCTGAGCCAAGCATATGGTCTTTTATGGGCACCTATGCAGTACAATACACTCAAATTGAAAGGTATGAGATTTCAGGATTACCAGCGGAGGGCAATCGCGTGTACAATAATGATCGTTCGGTGATTATCACTTAACGACACGTATGAAACCTTCGTCGTCGACTCTCTCTATCTAAGAGCTAGATCTCCGAGGAAATGACTGAGCGAAAAGCAACTGACGAGGCTGCAAGGCCGAAACACGTGTATCGCGCTGTATAAGTGCCCATGACAGACCATATGCATGGCTCATAAATGGCTGTTAGGCTTATTGAAATTGAGCGTGGTCTAAAGAAACATTCAAATGAATGGTATGGTATTTCATAAATACCAAACAAGAGCAATCGAATGTGGAGCACTCCACATCAGGTAATTTTATCACTTATCCGCGTTGTATTAAGTTCGTCGACGACTCTTCTAAGTGAGAGAGGAGGGGGAGAGGCCCTTCCAAAAAGGATTGGCTCAGAAGAAAGGCATTGTGGAACTGACGAGGCTGCAAGGCCGAAACACGTTTACTACATTCTATAAATGCCCATAACAGACCATAAGTATCGCTAACGTATTGACTACCAGGCATCCTTTTCATATCTAAATTTAATAAATAATAAATAGCAATTAATAAGTAATTAGGAGCACATGTGGCGCAGTGCTTAGAAGTGCTCTACATTGTCCACAGGGTGAACAGTGCGATCTCGCGCCCATGACTTACGAAACCATTCGTGCGTGCGTATCCTCCGGGGTTGGTAAAATTGTACCAGAAAGGACCCAGACTTGTCTGAGAGGATGAGCAGCATTGACTCGATAGAGCGATAGACCTCCACGAGTCACTGTAGAGGCAACATATGCATTTAGTCACCTCAAACAGTGTTAGAAATTGAATACAGCTGCACGGCTCATCCCCAGGGGTTGATTAACGCCGAGAGCTTTTCACTTCAAACATCTCATTAGCAACAAAACATAGAGCGAGAAATTCACATTAAAATGATGTATAACTACTGCATTCATTCAAGACTAAATTCTCATGTCAAATGGCGTATTTCAAAACGCATAAACCGTAGTTATTTTTTCACCAGTCTAATTCACTTTATGAGATAAATGGGAAAAATTCAGTAGAAAAGCCGTTTCTCGTGACAAGTACTTGTTATGCTGAGAGCTCTGCCTTACACGTACTTGTCAGGATGCAAGATTTCTATTCAATACAAAACAACGGAGACCACGTCATCGTTCAAAAAGGGAAACATCCAGAGCATCAGCAATAGATAAATGTGCTCATAAAGTCTCTGAAGATCCAGGGCGCCCCCATTCAGCATATAAAGACTCTCTGTGAGCATTAAGCAAATTTTAAAGCAATGAAATCACTATTCTACAACAAATTCAATATTAACGTAGCGAGATGGATTTGACGGGACAATACCTTTTGCGAAGATTAATTACAGCCACCTCCTGAACGTAATGAAAATATTGGGAGAGGGTAATATGGGAGTGAAAACTGATGACCAACAATTACACCATTATTGCTTTGCTTATGACACCTTTCTTAATAAACCCTGGCATCAGGTAGGAGGAACGAATGCTGACAGACTTTGACAAAACATGTGGAAAGATTGGTTTTCGACTAGACCGCACGAAAACGATGTTCGTGTGGGACAGATACAATACCGCACCACGCTCTATGAAATAGACATCCGTGGATTCTTCAGTAACGTTCCTCTAAAAAAAAATTGACGTCAATGACGTCTTGAATCCAAACTGAGCGAAGAAAACGATGGACTTGAGAAGGTTTCAAGAGCATCGAGAATCAGAGAAAAGGCCGATGGATAGGCGACTCCGTGCCCACCAATTCTACTGAACCATGCTTTCTACCTTCACCCATGCGTGAGAGAGTTGGTGGCTGAGAAAACAGGATAAAAGCTCATTCAGCTTAGCAAACAAGAACTCGAAAGGACAATTTTTGGAATATACCTATTCACGGAAGTGAGAAATGGGATCTCAAGTTCTTGCGTCATCTGTCAAAGATCGCAAACGTAGCTGTGTACGACAGACTTCAGAAATCAGGCATGTCTGACAGATGACATGACTAAACTTCAACCAATGGTCAATGGGCGTTTGTGACTGGATTCCTTAGTATGCGAAACGTACAGCGTAAAGACCACCTAACCAAAAATCAAAATTTTTAACAGGGCCTCTAGAAAGAGGATATATGCTGATCGAATTCTCTAAATCACTGCAGTATTTTATTGCTTCATGTTAGCGGCGTTAGCTTTATCCTATTTGCATCCGTTCCAAAAACTATTAATTCTCATAAAATCCTTGCTTTAGGCCTTACTATCCTACGCCTTACACTTGCTTATTAGTAGAAAGTCAGCAGTTTTATGACAATTGGAAGAGCTCGACCAGAGTGAAATCTTTCTACAAATTTGTAACGGAAGATTTTAGAAACGGCGTAAAAACAAAAGCATTGGAATGTTAAATCACTAGACCACAGCGAGATTGGGAATGGTCTTAGAGGACTATTTTTTGCGGCTCATTTTTTTCCATGGATATTCATTTTTTAAGGAGGCAAACCAACACTACTGTGCTTGAGAAGCTCCACCACGATACGTCTCATGCAAAGGTCGACCACAATCCTTTAAACATAGGATGGAACCTGATCAGCATCTGTGGTGTTGCAATCTTGTGCATCAGGTCAGGTTACAACATTCATGCTAGTTTCGTGTCAACCATGGAGTAGAAAAAAATGTTGCCATTGCAAGAAATGGAACAAGTTTACAACTCATTAGCTGCCAGTGATGGCCTATCCAATAATTGAGTCCTTCGGAAATTAATGTTCTAAATAAGACCTATATTTTTGAAGTGGCATAACTCAACTTAGAATAAATCTCTTTAATGAAAATAAAAGCACGAGAATCGACTCATCTTTGCCAACGAGAAGCATGTTTACGTATGTCACCTACATAAAATGCTCCCAGAGTATTTCACGCAAAAGAATTTATTAAGGCGCGTGAAGAAGTGATTGACAGGAAGCGATAGATAAGATGGCTATGTTGAGTAGTCCATGTCGTTCAAGCTTTGTAGCGTTAACGGTCTGTTGTGTGGTTATGTTTTATTGTGAAAAATTCTTAGTGAATTGCTCCTAATCAACGATGGAGGTGGCCGTAGTACTTTCTGGTGCATTTCGACGATTTCTTAGACCCTCCGCCAGAAAACTTTCTTCTGAATTCAGAAGGTTGTGCTATGTCAAACCAGGTGTAGACCACAAAGCTGCCAGCTTGGCCTTGTTGATGAAATCTCTGCTTTGCTTCACAATACAGTCGAGAGTAGAGAAGCGAGTTGTTTGAGCTGTAAAAAGAAGAGCCGTTGTGACTGCGATTTCTTTGATTCTTGTTCTATTCATGAGGATTAGCCGAGTCAAATTATTTGCCGATTCTCTTTAACTTTTGAGATTGTTTTGATGATGCAAACAATCGGGATGCTTGGATCGAACCCTTCTGCAGGTTCCCAAAGGAGGAAACGCATTAAAAAATGCCTAAGCAAAAGCAGCAGGTGCTGTGGATGATTCCAGATATCCTCGTGAGATGTATGGATCTGCAAAAATTGTCATCTGCCCCGAATCTCAGTTATCATTAATGATAATCAAGGTCGTCTTGTCTGCCCTAGTTAATCAAGATTTGACTCGCATCGTGCCTAAAAACATCGCAATAGCGACTGTACAGCAAAGAACGGTTTTCTCCAATCTCTCACAATCCCATTCGGAACAGCTGGTGAAGAAAATGACACGCTACGTAATGTCCTTAAAGCTGCAAAGTTAACTCTGTTTAGTCCTAGCTCCTTTCTAACAACAGTGCAGGATAATATAGCTACAAGAATACTGAGATGTCTTATGAACTCTAACCGCGATTATGCCTTTCCAGGGCAGTGAGCGCTCTCACTACACCATCGCGGTTCTCGTTTTTCATTCCTCTCAGTTGTATCTGACCCGTATTCTTAATGCTGTCAATAATCACCCGCCAACATGGTCAACCTACGAAGCCTGTTTTGGCATTGAATCCTAGATGAGCTGAGCGTGGTTAAAATTACAATGTTATATCTAATTAATGGCTCATTCATTTCTATTAACCGAAAGCTGTTCACAACCATGCAATAGCGGTTCGTGCAGCCACTCTGCGGGACGATATAGGGATAAGTTTCGATGGACGAATCCTCTCCCTTTGCTTTGTTGACGACATTGCCCAGTTTTGAGGTGATGCAGAAGCAGACACAATCCCAGTTAGGCTCAGCGGATCAGGGAGAGATCGGACTACAAAGTAATTGAGGAAAAAACAACTTTATGAAGAATGTCTGATATGGAATAACCCAAGTCACAATTCAGTGCTTTCTTCTTGAGTGGCATGATGCTGTTAAAAAGATTTTTTTAATTGTGAGCGGTGTTTCGGCGGTTCCATCGTATTCAAAGGCTGAGGAAGTTGGAACAGTTTATCGTACAAATACCAGGCATAACTGGTAAGTTATAGATACGTTAAAGAGGAACTCAGTAGACGACTAACACGGGAACATGGACTGGCTCAAGCCAATGATAAAACCCACTGATTAACACATGATCTGGACCTATGACCTTGCCTGTTTAATGAAATACATTTTAAGTCCCGGCGATATGAAAACGAGGAGAGATTCGCCACAACCGCTGCGAGATACGTACACTTATCACAAACGCCATCTTTACCGTCGCTTCGCCAAACGTTGTAGATAAGACAAAAAAAGCATTATGGTATGAATAAAATTTATAGGCAGAGCAAAGTTGTAACTGTCATTCATTATTTTCCAATTTCAAGTCATCTGACATATGGTTCACCGTATTTGCGTTCTGTAGAACCTGTTTGCCCACGGAGAATTCTTCTAGTGATCTCTCAAATTTACTGAGAATGACTCAGTGTAAAAAGAAAACTCAAAGAATAGCATGGAGACTTAATAATACTCTCCAGTGGACACATAGTTGCTTGAGTTTTAGGACCGCTCTGCTAGTTTTTCATACAGATGCTGTGAAATGTTCCTAGAATGTCGACATCATTCAAGTGGAATTTTCTGCTGAAACCGTGTAGAACGTCCGCCCGGAGTGGATCACTCCAATCATATTGGATTTCGAACTTTTCCTTAGAATTCACGAGTTTTTCTTCTTTTGCGACAACAAGAATGTTTAATAAACGATAAAATGCTCAGATCGTTTTTGTTGTCATGTTGAGTGAACTTCAAGTTTGTTTACCTTCCCTTCCATTTGCCTTGTCCGTCAAAACTTTCATGTTTTGCACGTGTCACAACTACCTTCAAAAAATTCAACAAAATTCTATCCAACAAAAAATTCATTAAGTTATTACACAGACAATACATTAGAAATATATGAACATGTCTATGAAATGATAGCAACCTCCTATTAATTAAGGAATACACAGTAACAAACCAATTAGCCCGTATATTACAATATTGTGGACCCAGAACGGATAGATTTCACAGTTCATTAAATTTTCTCACCAGCAACCGAACAACGGTTTTAAAAACTGGAGGTTCGGAAATCGATAGCAAATATGTGGCTGGTACCGGCTATTCGATAAAAATTAATAGAATGCTTGAGATTTGATAGATATGGAAAACATATTGACGATGGAGCTCTAAGGGTGTCCAAATAACCACTACTACTTTTATGAAATGCCTATTTACTTTTTACTCCATCAACAGAACCGCACGCTTTCGCATGGCACACGAAAGTAAAGCGCTAAAATGAACTCTCTATCCACATAAATGTGAAATAATGAAAAAATTTGCACACATGTAGTCATACGACAAGACTACTAGTTACCACTGCTGCTTACTCATTGTTTTGAAATGAAATCTAAGAACAAAATATAAAATAAATACAGAAAAAGTGCCAGTGGCGTTTGAAACAAGCATAACAGAATTGCCCACAAATCTCACTGATTGATTGAAAACAATTCAGTGCAGAGATAAATGACATGTTATTATGACAAAATTCTCGATAGCATATACAGTAGCAAATCACCAGTATAGAAAGGCGTCATGCACTCAGGAGCATATGATCGATCAGTGTTCTCCAGCAGGATCGGATGGATTATATGGAACAACAAAACACAAGGAGAGACAAAATAATCATAGAATCCTACACTACATAAAACAGACCACTAAAAGCCGCATTCGACAGCAATTTGTTACCTCAGCTCAAATCATGTCAGTAATGAAATGTCGAATAACCCGATAGACAGAGCAACAATAATCAAACTACAAGGAAATCAAGTCATACTTAGGGCCTCTCTAATCAAAGGACACTGGGGACGAACGGGCTGCAGCAAAGAGATATCACGTCAAATGCGACCTTTATGTGGACAAACTAAAGGACCTCACGTCTAATGTATTAAATAATTGAAATAACCATAAACTTCGCAAACCATAATTGAGATGGGATGCCAGACACAGATCCTACTTAGCACTAATAAATTATAAGGACAGCACTTGTCGATTGCACCACTGAAGATTAAAGTCAGGAACGACTAATCACCACTTACTTGTACGATTACGAAATATAATGGCAACAAAGCAAGAAGGAAAAAATGACGGACGTGTTGGGGGAAAAGTAGCGAGAAACTCATAATGAGATCCTTGAAACATGCGTTGGTGTATGTCAATAAACCTGCAAAAAGCTACATTCAAAGTAAGTCTTGGACAATTTGTCAAAATCGACAGATGTGAACTAACCGGCGAATTTGATGAGATCCGAAACCCCGTGAGTCAGCAGAAACTGACCGAAACTTTAACTCTAATGATAGGATGTAGATGACGACGTCATTCAAGCATTTCGGTTTAGTCGCCGCATTATGTCATGCATTGCCTGAGGTTCTTCGAACGGCCAATTCCAGTGATTATCCAATCGACCTCACCAACATCCGATTCGAACCAGTAGCACAACCAGAACCACCTAAAAATCGTATAAAGAACAAATGACTACAGCATACGAAGATAATAAGAAATATAACGATGATCTAGGACGCCTTTCAATTAAAAACAGTGTGTAATGATTCACAACAACTGTGTCAGAGATTTCTGAAACTTGGAGAGATGAAGAACTTAGTTCGCCAGATTTTCTTGGTGGGAGTCAAGTAGATCTTGAAAAATCGCATGTAAATTATTTCATAATTCTACGGATAACGCCTATTTTCGGGCGCGCAGAGTGGAGTTTCCCAAAACCATCTACAAAGCAATCAAGGAAAATTTTAAAAAACTAAATCAAAAATCACACATTATGATCTGCAATTAAGAGCCTTCCATGGAATTGTAAGGTCGTTCCATAAGTATGGCGTTGAAGCGATAAACACCGAATTCACTGACTAAAGAACTGGAAACTGGACGATTTTAGCATCGTTCAATGACGTATTTTCTTGTGGTCATTATGGTATACAACTTGAATATACTTATTCTAAGATGTAGCTGCCTTGGGAAGAGATTCGCTTGCTACTCATGAACGAATGGCGCGCAGAGGAAAATGCTGGTGAAACGGTGCACAAAATTGACAGAGCTTGGAGCGATGACACGGATGCACAATGGATGGCTAAGAAGTGGTTCGTGAAGTTCAAAGCTAAGAGAACAGTCTGAAGGATCAGCAGCATTCGAGCCGGTCACAGAGAGCTCCACTAATCTTGCGCGCCGCTTCACTAGCGTTCTCCCCTACGCTTCATTCGTACATGGGTGACAAGGAATCTGTTCCCAAAACATCTCCATCTTAAAACAAGTACAGGCAAATTGTACAGCAAGATGTTCGCAAGAAAAGGCGCAATTGAATGAAAGTAAAATCATGCAGTTTTATTTATCTCTGGTTAATAAACTAAGTGTTTATGCTCCAGTGTCAAAACTTATGGAACGACCTAACAATAATCCAACCTGACGTCATACACAGCTGCAATGGTTTTTATAAATCAGTGACAAAGGATTATTTAGGAAATTGTGTTTCCATAATTGATAGACATATAAGTCCGCTTTCTCCCTTCGCCTATTCTCTCTTCTTAAGCGAAACAACGCATTTTATATACGATATATATATATATATGTATATATATGCATATAGTATGTATATATATATATATATATATATATATCCTGTCGTCTCGTTGATCGTCGAGTGACTACGAGCGGGTACCAGCAACTCTTCCATTTTTCCCTATCGCGTGCAAGAGTAGCCCAGTGGGTCCTCCTCGCTCTAGGGATTCGCTGAGCATCATATCTTTCTTCTATCGCTTTCGTGAAGAAATCGCACCAACGAGTCAGTGGTCTTCCTTTAGAGCGCTTGACGTCCCGAGGAATCCAGTCGGTAACGGCTCTCGTCCATCGGTTGTCGTTGAAGCGCATCACGTGTCCGTCCCACCTTATTTTCGATATCGTGGCGTGTAGAACGGCGTCTCTGATTTTCGATCGTTGACGTAGGTCGGAACTTCGGATCCTTTCTCTCATTTGCGAGATACGGGATACTCCTAGCATCGACCTTTCGACTGCGCGTTCGATAACTCCAAGTGATCTTTCAGTCCTGCTTACGTAGCGACCAGGTTTCTGCTGCATACGTTAGGGCAGGGATAATTGTCGAGTCGAAAAGGTGGGCACGGAGTCGGATGTTCTTTGTCCTCTTCACTACATCTTCGATGCTCTTAAACGTTCCCCAAGCCGCTCGTTTCCTCCTGCTCAACTCTGGAGCTAGGTCGTTCATCATGTTGATTTCACGACCTAGATAGACGTAACTGGAGCATTCGGAGATTGTCGTTCCGTTGAGCGTGAATGGGGCATTAGAAACCCATCCGTTCCTCATGAACATTGTTTTCGTTAGATTCAGTTGAAGACCAATCTTTCCACAGGCGTTATCGAAATCGGTCAACATTCGTTCCGCTTGGCTGATGTTTGGTGTTATGAGGACGATATCGTCAGCAAAGCGAAGATGGTTTAATTGTCGACCGTCAATTTTCACTCCTATTTCGTCCCATTATAATGTTCGCATGACGTTTTGTAGGGTGGCAGAGAATAGTTTTGGCGAAATTGTATCGCCTTGTCGAACCCTCTTCTTACGTCAATGGTGATATTGTTGTAGAATGGAGATATTTTGGTCGTGAAATCTTTATAAGGCTCACGAAGGATCATTATGTACCGAGTAGGGACGCCCTGGTTAACCAGAGCCTCTATAACCGCTACTGTTTCCACTGAATCAAAGACTTTTTTAAGATCGATGAAAGTGAGACAGAGTGGTTGTTTGTACTCTCGTGAAACTTCAATGAGTTTTGTAATCGTGTGGATGTGGTCTATGGTACTAATCCTTTTCGGAACCCTGCTTGTTCGCACGGCTGTACTTCGTCCAGTGTTCTGTCAATACTGCTTAGGATGACTCGAGTAAAGAGTTTGTAGACAACGGACAGCAAGCAGATTGGGCGATAATTGCCTATGTCGTGAAGGTCTCCCTTTTTGAACACACAATACGGTCTTGAGCAATATATGTATTATAGTATATATATATTATATATATGTATATATATAATACATGTACATATACAAGAATCTCCATCGTTTCTAAAACAGCTGTAGAGGTATACTGACGCTCCCCTCAGTTTCTGTTTATACAAAAAAGAGAGAAAAACAGATAGAATTCATAGTCGATATGGTACGGCTTGGAGGTGCACAGTTAAAAATGTCGAAAAGAAAAATGCAGTCAATAAGAAAAAAACGCAGTGCAGAATAAGGATCAATAGAATCTTAATCTCTGAGTGAATGGTGTTAAAAGCATTCGATCCACGGGGGAGTTGAACCCGTACTGAAAGCTCGTTGCTGACAGCTTCCACAGGACATATAAAAGAAAAAGTGCTATTCAAGTGGTTGTTTCGATGGTGGCAGGCGATAGTGCGCGCCCTGGTATGCATTAAGCACGAGTTCAACTCCCGCCTAAGGTCGAATGTTGCACACTAACACTCAATTCTCTTGATAGGTTTTTGCAAAAAGTTCGTGCCGTTCTGATTTTTCCAAAATGACTTTTGAAATAAAACTTCATGATTTTGGTATCGTTCAGTTGCGTATCAACTTGCAAACATTTTGGTATACAATGTACCTCTATCATGATGGGGCTGACTTGGGAACAGATTCGCTTGCAACTTATGTACGATTGGCGCATAGGGGCGTATCGAGCGAGATGACGGTGAGCAACTTCAGCACGCTTCTCCTTCTGGGCTTCAGTCAATTCATGTGGCACCCACTTGACTTCTTCCAGATCTTACCCAGTTCATGCCGAATGTTGACGATGGTCTTCAAGGAGCAATCGAAGTCTTCGGTGGGCATTTGGCATGTCATTGAGGGATTTTCTTTGCCCCTCTCAAGAACAGCTTGATGACTAACTTCCTGTGAACGACTCGAGCGCCAGTTCCTCCAAACTGCTATGTTCAGCTTTGTACTCCGCGCACCACTTCCAAAGCGTCCCTTCTGAGACCGTACCATTGCCTGGAGCTCCATTGATTTTGCGTGCCTCTTCACTAGCACTTTCCCCTACGCGCCATTCATGTATGAGTAGTAAGCGAATTTGTTACCACGATAGCTTCACCTTAGAGCAAGTATAGGCAAGTTGTATATCCAAATGTGCGCAAGGAAAGGGGCAGTTAAAAGATATCAAAATTATGAAAGTAAATAGCAAATATCTTGAAAGAGACCCAAAATGGCACGAACTTCCTGCACAATCTATAAGTCACCAAAGGAAATTTTTTTAATATTAACAATTCTTTTCATGAGTTTCAGCACCAGAGCGATAAACACCAATTTTATTAATCAGAAGTAATTGAAATTGCTTAACAACGCTATTCAAAGTATGTGTCATTACACTGAACACTTTTCTGCGATCTCCCAGGCAATAAATCAATATCGCTCTGTGCGAATTTTCTGAGCTTTCTTTTGTCACCAGATTCGTCCATACTTCCCTCATCATGACCGCCCAACGAAGCCTTTTCGACAGTTTGCTGCTTTACGAGTACGAATTGAGACGCGATGCACAGACCACCTGCGCTAAAACCAACCATGCAAAGGTTCACGTATTTGTGTTCAGGCAAACAGCGTTTCGATTCTTCGCTAAGTTTCGCCATAACGCCGAAAGTATGGACAAATTTGGTGCCAAAAGAAAGCTTAGGAAAATCTGCACAAAGTGGTACCAGATTGTTACCTGAGAGACGACAGAAATGTGTTCAGGTTGATGGCGCATACTTTGAACAGTGTTATTAAGCAATTTTAAATACTTCTGGCTAAAAACTTTAGTGTTTATTACTCTAGAGTTAAAATTTATGAGAATGCCTAATAAACCGCATCGCTGTAACCGAATGAGAAGGATCAATAGATTGCATTGATGAATATTATCGATCCATATTGATCCACACTGAAGATTCCAGATCGTAATACACACTACTAACCAAAGTCTACTCATTGGAGCATCAGGACGATCCTTTTTCGGCATCTCAAACATTTGATGATACGCCCAAAATACATGACTGGTTAACCAATATGCAATGAGGACATCCATTGTATAATGCCCTCCTGACACCACCAGAGCGCTGATTCCGAGAAATGTTATTGGAGCTGCAAGGTACCTGAAATCGGATGAGATCAGAACTTAAGAGACGTGAGTGAAAGTGAAGCTTAAGACAAACCTTAACCAGACAAGTCCTTTCGGAGTATACTGCAGTTGTACAAAATACATTATGGTCAACACGACCGTATGTCCACTAAACATCAAGTCACCACAGAGAATTTTTTCCTGACCAGAGGTAAGTCCCAATGTCACGACGTAGGTCAAAAATCTGTAATCACAAACAATGCTGCACGAATGAAAGCTTAAATCTGAGATAACCAGATCTAACTGACCATTTGCATTCTAAAGTTAATAAACCGGATAAAACAAGAGAATACAATTCATAAATCTCTCGGCGTTGACCAATCCCTGAGGGATTCGTCATGCATTCGACTCCATCAAACATCACTTGAAGTGATATCAATGCATATCTGACCTTTACGGTGACTCGCAATGGCTTGCCCCAATGTATCAGGTTAACACAGCCATCTTCCTAAACAAGTCTGGTATCAATTCACCGTTCCGGCGAGACTGGAAGCCATGGAGAGCCTAGAGCGCGGGATAGAATCATGACGAATGCGCCGCGCCGTCTATAACGACAGCGCCACATGCGCCCATAAAAACGATTAAGACAGCGACTATTGCATCGTTCTAGCACGGACACGATGCGTATGTGTGTGATACAATAGAGATGAGGGTATAAGAGAGCTCTTCGCCAAGAAGATGAGATGGCCACAAATCGCATTAAGATCTAATCCGATAAAACTGAAGAACGATTATTCGAGCGGTGCTCTAATGGAAAAAAATAGAACAGGACGACAAGGAACACGAACACCCAGGATGACGAGGAACGACCGTGAGCAATTCGACTCAAATTATTGGTTGTGAGGGAGACGAACTCGTCGAAACGGTAGCCGAAATACCTCTTTCAGTTCTTTCAGGTTAGAAGGCGACAAATGAAAAACCAATCTCATTCGCTGAAGAGGAGATTTTCATAGGAATGTTAGTAATCATTCGAAAGCTGAGATTTCATCCCACTTCTCCACGCTGCCGGTTTTTCAAAACTTTTTTATAACGCTGTAAACTCCAGATAAAACTAGCGCATATCTATTAGCGGACAGAGCTCTTTCTTTGGAATATTATCAATCATAAGAGGGCATAGTGCTTTCTGATGCCAATGATGTGCTTATATCGTGAGAAGACCGTTTCCCGGCAGCGCAGCATGTAAAATAAGTTGAATTCGATGTGTGAGAAAGGACGATCTAAAGCCAATCTACGTCGCGGTGCGGGTGGCGGCCATGTGGACTGCTAACACGATACTTTTCTGATGCGTTCATAGGCTCAAAAATCAATGATCGCCTCACAATTCACTCGTCGCCGCAGCCAGCGCCCACGTGAATTCGCGCAGGGCCGCGTTGCTCGAACACGGGCATTCGACGTATTACCGACTCCATTGCAGCTCTATTACACGCTGCATTTCAGAGAAACGGTTCTTTCAGGATATAAGCACAGCATTGGTTGGAATCAAAATCAATCATGTTATAGAATGACTACTAATAGTCCAAAGAAAAAGCTCTCTTTGGAGAGAAATTTGCGTGTCTGAAGTCAAGAAATCTCCTCTTCTAGAACGTCAGAAATAGTCTTTTTCGAAAGCCGGCGATGCGGGGCTGTAGTGTCATGTCTCAGCTTTCGAATGGTTACTAACACTCCTATGAAAAATTTCTCTCCAGCAAATGAGATCGGTTTTTAATTTGTCCCCTCCTAAGTGGAAAGAACCGATTTATATCTATCAGCTTCGTACACTGGCCTGATTAACAATGGATACATTTTATCTCCATGATTAGTCGCACTCGCTGACTTACAAAAAGGCACTAAAATGACAGCAATATGGATGAATATAAATGAGGATAGCATAGAAATGCTAAATAACAGTTTGAAGTACGATTTTTTTTTTCGTAAGCATCTTGCTTTCCTCTTCAATAAAGTTGGTTTTAGAGGAAGCGGTAGCGTTTGTACCTACTACTTATCAGCGCAATTGAATCCTCTACTATCAGAATCTACAGGATAATGAGAATTTCATTGTGGTTCATACGTTGATGAAATGCACCACGCCATGTTGGAATGTGTTCTTGAATAAATGCGCTTGTGTTGAACATCAGTATAACTGCACTTCTTGCTCTTGGTTTGGTTGCCACTTACATTTTGAATACTGCTATATTACATTTATTTTAGACCATGAAAAGGATGTTGGTTGGTACAAAAGTAAATTCGCTTTCAGACCGTTACTATCGCCACGTTAAGAGAACAACATATCCAGGGAACAAAAATAAAACAAAGTCGCTGATTGCTGTCATTATGAGCAAATTCGCTCCAGCGTTGTTCTACCAAGCGTCATCCTTTGAGCCGTTAACAACTACACGTACCGCTTTCGATACGTGCCATGCACCGCGCGCGGTGGGCCTGTATCATCATCCGTTTCTATGGAAATACTAATTAATCTGCTGAGTTAAGGTTCTGAGGGCAGCGCATTATCAGCATTAAATGATAGTTCGGTACTAGATGATCAAACAGAATTCCTTTTTGTTTGACCAGCTCTAGCAGAGGTATGATGTAATGAATACACCCATCGATGTAGAGTGACGTGTATAACATTTGCGTCAGGCGGGACTTGAACCCGCATTTCACTCAATCCAACGGCTTCGCGCAAATGTTTTGCACATCGCTCTGAAAGATTGGTGACAAAACAGGCCTTGGTAGTGCAACTGGTTAAAGTAGGCGCCCCTGGAAAAGGTGATTTGTGGGGTCAAATCTCGCCTGATGTCGAGGTTTAGCACATCGCTCAACATCATTGGATGATAAATATGTGGCTGATTGGTGAAACCAAAGCTACAGGAAAGTATCAAAAAGTTTTAGCAATCAATAAGAACGCACCTCGTTGCGATCTCCATACCGTACATCGCTGATCGATTAACTTGAGAAAGACAAATTTCATCACGATCATGGAATGACGGCGGTAGAAACGTCACCTACAGAGAAACAGACATGATGTAGAGAAGTTAGAAAAGATCTTGGAATTCACTATATGACATACAATCTGTTCACTAAACCTTTGAGCTGATCGATTCTGGCAAGCGGAGCTTTATTTCGGTTAATTAATAAAGACATTTTTTCTTAGCATAGAAAGAAAAAGTTGAGATTTTTTGCGACAGTCTGATAATCCATAATTTTTCTCTACGGGACCATATACTTCTTGTGCATATCAACTTTTAGGTGCGAAGAAACCTTCAAATCTGAAACGTAATCTTGTTTTCGCTTTACAGCCCACTCTGAAGAACCAAATTTAGCTCCGAAATTTCCAAGATATATGCCTTCGAATGACTATTAATGTAGCCTAATAGAAACGATTCACAGACCCCAGCCGCGCAAACAAATCAAATCAAGCGTGGAATACAATTTCATTTTATAGTAACGTAGCCAAAAAAGGCCTTTTCAAAAGTCAATCACAGTGCTGAATTCGCCTTGATTCAACCTTTCGAATGAACACTAGAATTCTGGATAGCAAAGCGTTGTACAGCGAAAAAGATCTGTTAAAATTTGAAGGTCACAATTATTCTCACCGTCCGCAAATTGTCAACCCCTTCGGGGCCGTGGAGCCACCTCCCATAAATCTCTAAACCGCAGTGTGGCAACGCTGAACGGTTTGCTTCACCTCCACTCCATCTCTTACCCTCCGTGTGAGAACGCATTAAATATATTATTTCAACTTTTTTCAATTATTTTCCTACTTATAGCAACATGATATATTGACATATAACGTTATATAGGAAAATAGCAAGTGTAATGCGGTCAAAACGACACAATTATAAATTCAGTGCGTTCCCACGCTAAAGTTTAGAGATGCGCAGGAGGTGGTGCAAACCGTCCAGCGTTGCGACGCTGGAGGTCAGCGATGCAGAGGAGTGGGTCCACGGTCCCAGACGGGGTCAAGGACCAGCGCCAAGGTTTTCACAACACCTATATGGATAAAGAAAATGGTGATTTCCGAAGAAAATGGACACAAGTGAGTATAAAACAATCCAAAATGGTGACATCGAAGGCGGAAGAATCGATAGAAAGTAGAACTAACTCCCAAAACAACGGCCCGCAATCCATACATAATTGCACCAAGAAGAAACATCCGACGTAGAACAACCCATCGTTCATGATGAAGAAGCACGACTGTGAAGGCGATTACAGAACTAAAAGACAAAACGATGACTAATAGCCGGTCACTGATATAGGAAGAGTTTAGAGATACATAGACCGTTCCATGGATAAAATGGTTTGGCAAAAAGTTTAAGCGTCCTTTTTCGTTTTTATTGGTTTTTACGTGCATTTGAGTTCTTGCTTCTACGGGAGAATTCTATCTTCAAACAAATGTGTAAGTGTATAACTCTTTAGGGTTATGCAAGGCACTTGATCGATAGCACTGCACAATTCGCAAAAGGGACGCGATTTTCATTATTTAACTAGGGTTATTCTTCCTTTTCGAAAGTGAAACCTTAGGCTCTCTATTTTACTCTGATACTCCATGATTTTGTCTAAATGGCCGTATATTCTTAGTCCATATATAACCTTTCCGTACGGTAAAAAAGTTCGAGTGCGAAAGTAATCTTCTTTTTGTTCTTACAACATCCTGTGATAAACTTTCAAAAAAAAGCAACAACAGTATCGAAATCTTCGAAATTTGGGCTATCTAACTGCTAGCAAGGGTTTGGCGAAGAGCCATATACAAACCAGATACAAGTTTGGCGAGGAGCCATATACCCGAGCAAATAAAGCAAAATAAGCGTGAAACATAATTTCATTTCCGCTTCTACTGCGTAATGAAAAGGCTTTTTCAAAAATCTAACAATTTGATGAAATCACAACAACTCAAGCTTTCGAAAGATAACCAAATGTCTAATAGAAAAGTTTTGTCCAGTAAGAAAGGCCTCCAAACAATCGTGTACCTCAGCTGTTACACAAAATCCCTTAGGTTTCATAGTTACTTTTGAGCCATGCATGTGGTCTATAATGGGCATTTATGCAGTGCAATACACGTGTTTGGCCTTGTAGACTCGTCATATGCACGGTGCTTTTCGTCTGAGCCAATCCTCTTCGAGAAAGGATTTCCCCCTCCCCCCTTAAAATACGGAGTCGTTGAGGCACGTTTTACACGCGCTGGTAAGTTATGACATCATCGAACGGGCAGTGTTGTACACTCAATTGCTCTTGTCTGGTGATCGGGAAATACCATAGCATCCGCCAAGAGCGTTGTTTTAGACTACACTAAAATCTCAACATGCCTGAGAGTTATTTCTGAGCCATGCATGTGGTCAATTATGGCCCAATACACGTGTTTCGGTCTTCCATCCTCGTCAGTTTTTCCGTCGATTCCTTGAAGTTGTGATTCTTCACCGAAAGGGGTTGGCTCAGACGAAAGTAACCGCGCAGCTGACGAGGCTGCAAGGTCGAAACACGTGTATTGCACTGCATAAGTGAACATAGCAGATCACATGCATGGCTCAAAAATAACTCTCAAGCATATTGGAATTTGAGCAAGGTTCAAAGAAACATTCGAAAAGGAAGAAGGTATGTATAAGTGTTAACTGTCAAAATAACGCAAGAAGCTGCTCTAAACGATAATAAATACAGAAGTTTAACTGCATGGAGAATAGCCAGACAAATACGAAAAAGTTTGGGAACTGTTTTGCCAACTCAACAAATTAATCTGGCTTACCTGACAGTGGATAGGACATCGCCGACTGACCAAGCCCATTTCTGCTGTGGAATTAACATAAAAGTGAGATCGGGAAGAGGCTGACGTGGAACGACATCGTGAATGACCGTCAGAAGGAAAAAGTTCAAGAACGCCGATAACATTAGACAACAAAACGCTATGGCTGTTTTGAGTCCTTCAGAACGTCGTGGATGCATCTGAAACTCAGTCAAATGAACTTACACGCTAAATTTTCCTATCAAACAGATCACAGATGATCGATGTGACATTTGTAATTGGCCGTGAGCCCGTCTCACATCTGGCCAAGCGATGAATGAAGGCACCTGTTGAGTTGGGAAAACACGAAATCTGACTGCATTGACCATTAGAGGAACAGGTTCTCTTGTGTGAGTATAATGAAAAACAAGAGGATCATGAGGATGGCGTCCGATCAAGTCCCCTAATTGCTAATAATGATGACGAACAATGACGATGACGTTTTTAACGATTGACAGAATTTGTACATCATAAGTGTTCATTGTTGCGATAAAAAGAATGCGAGTAGCGCAGTGGCGCAGATGCTGCGCGACACAAACTTCTGGTCGACGATCTCACGCCACAAAGCTGATGGAATCTTACATTCCTCTGAGGTCGGTGAATTGGTACCAAACTTGTAAAGGAATGGGAGCTTTGACATGATGCATCGACAGGCCGCCGTAAGCTACTATAAAAGCCAAATATGCATATAATCTTCTAAATCGATGGTACGAATGAATCGAATGCATGGCGCATTCTTCAGTGATTGATCAATGCTAAGAGCTTTATTTCTTTTATTTTATATGCTTGCTGTAAACTAGGAATATAAACATACATAAGAGAATTTCCGACCTCATGCAGGAATTGAACCCCATCTAACCCTTGCCGGGAACGAACGTTTTGTATATCGTTAAAAGGAATGCTAAAAATATGCACGGCATTCGACTCCATTCGTAGCATAGCTAGCACTATCGGGACTGTGGACCCACAGTCTCTGCGTCCCTAGCTGGCAACTGGGCGGTCTGCTTCACCTCGTATCTCTAAGCTTCAACGGTGTGTCTAGCAATGGCACGCTGGGGGTTAGAGGTGCACAGGAAGTGCAGCAGACCGTGCAAAGGTGCCCCCTAGAGATGCAGAGGCCATGCATGAGTCCATGGTTCCAAAAGGGCTAGAGGTGACTGAAAGCATATTTGGCCCCTATAATGACTCGCGGTGGCTTATCAAGTCAGTGCGGCTAACCTCCCAGACAACATTGGTACTAACTCAGCGACCCCGGAGGGATGAAAATCTCAGTGAACCTTAGGCGTGGGATCGAACCATCGACCATTGATTGATCGATCACGTATAAGTCGCAGTGCACCTCTACCTCTACTTACTGCGCCAGACGTGCTCAGATTATACATATAATCAGCTGAGATAGAGCAATATCAGCAAGTGAGTGCTGTTGTCATCATTCAAGATGTATTTAGTGGGATTACCGTGAAATGTCAAACAATATAAGATGATGAAAATCTCCTGATGAACTTCTCATCAGTGCTCTCCTCAAGCAGATTAACTCATAAATGAAGTAGACTCTTGAAATCAATGAAAAAGCAAAGAAGGCTATAAGCTTAACGATGATATAGTAGGATCGATGGGACAGCTGCATCAAGAGTAGATATCAACCTCAATATTCTTCGAGAGCTCACAAGATTTAGGAACACAGTATCTCAGCCACCTCCAAGACTGAAATGGAAGGTGGGGGAGGAGGAGGAAGAAGGAGGAGGAGGAGGGAGAGTGATACCCGAGTTGCCCTTGTAGATAGTTCTCTGGAAATCTGCATATTGGGTCGTTCCATAAGTTTTGGCACTACAGCAATAAGCACAGAATTTATTGACCGGAAGTAATAAAAATTGCATGAGTGTGGTATCGTTCAACTACGCATTTTTTGGAACAATTTGCTATACAGTTTGCCTATACTTGCTTTAAAATGGAGCTAATGTGGGAACAAACTCGCTTGCTGCTCATGCACGAATGGCGCGCAGGTGAAATGATAGTGAAGTACGCTCAAGACCTTTTCGGGACCGTGGACTCAAGACCTGGGCGTCTCTAACTGGCAGCGTTGGATTTTCTGCTCCACCGTTTCTGCATTTCTAAAATCCAGCGTGCTGCGTCTAACAATAGCACACTGGTGGTAAAGATGCGCTTGGACGTCGGTTCAAGGCCCCGAATGGGGCAGTGGAAGCTTGGGGCGACGAAGCAACTACAGAAAAGACGGGTGGGAAGTGGTTCGCAAAGTTCAAAGCCGGATTGAACAATCTGGAAAATCAAATGTTCATGGGTCTTCCATAGGAAGCTCCATTAACTCCTAAGGGAAGACATGTCCGAGCTGAGGCAAACGTTCGTTTGAATGCCTTTCTCGCTAGACAAAATTTTCCTCTTGAACATTTAGTAGTCATTCAAAACCTTAAATCTCCGCGATTTCAACAATATGGTCGATTTCTGAAGAAGCCTATTTATTACGTTGGAGTGGCGAAAATGAAATTATGTTCTACATTTAGCTTGATTTACTTGTTCGGAAAGGTTTCTATGTGACTTTTCGTTAAACCTTCTCTTATCACTCGATAGCGCATATCTAGAGAATTTGCAAGTTCTAATTCGTTTACTAAAAAATTATCACAGAACGATGCAAGAGGCAAAAGAGGATTTCGTTTCGCACTCGATGTTTCTATAGTATAGAAAAGTTCTATATGCACAAAATACATATAACTATGTAGGTAAAATCACGGAGTATAAGAGCAGCACAGCCAACCTAAAGATTTATTCTTCAAGCGGAGGAAAACTCCCAATTGAATAACAAAAATCGCGCGCCTCTTGCAAGTTGCGCTGTGCGATCGTTGAACTGCCATCCCTAAAAGGTTAACCCATGCGCCCGCTTCACTAGCATTTTCACCTATGCGCCAATCGCACGTGAGTAGCAAGCGCATTTTTTCCAAGACAGCCCCATCTTAAAGCAGGTATAGACAAGTTGTATACCAAGACGTTCGCAAGAAAAGGCGTAATTGAACGATACCAAAATCATACAGCTATAATCACTTTAGACTGATAAATTTTGTGTTTATTGCTCTAGCGCCAAAATTTACGGATCGACTTAATACCATGGAAATCGCACGCTATGAATCTGCTATCCGTGATATGAAGATAATTGAAATTAATTCGGTGGATTTATTTGATTGAAGTCGGCGAAGTATTGATAGCAAACGGATATCCGAACAATAAAAGGAGCTAAACGTCGAAACGAAGATGACTGGGAGGTGGTTTCATGACAGTGGCACCCCCTAATATTCAATGACGTACAGACAATTTTTGTCAATGACTTGAACAGCAGTTTTCCAGAAAGATACGAGAGGATAACAGAGGATACGAGAGTAAGAGGAAGCAAGTATCTCGTAGCCAAAGCGACTAGCATTGCAGTTTACCCTGTCCTAAGACAGTCTGTCCACCTACCTTTGAATAACATCTTTTGGCTTTCGTGCATCTCTAACTCCCCTAGCGTGGGCAACCCTGGACGGTCTGCTCCACCTCCCCTGCACTCCCCTGCATCTCTAACCCCCAGCGTGGGAACGCATGAGTGCAGTAGTGTATTTCAATTGTATTTTGCATTACTCTCGCTGTTTTCCGTACTTATAACAACATGATATGCTTACGTAGAACATATTTAAAAAAGTAACAAAAATGATACAATTGTCACAAATATATTCAGTGCGTTTCCACGATGGAAGGTTGAAGATGTCGAAGAGATGGGTAAACGGTCCTGAGAGGGTCAAGATGCCAACATTCCGGACCTTACCGATACTTCCAGCAAAGGAAATGAACTGTTAAGCTTTTGAAAAATAATGGAATTCTCAAGATTTTTGAGAAAAAACAGGTAGAATTCCACTATCAAGATGCATTTTTCAACAGTTTCGACGGAAGGTTCTTTTCGCTTTTTCCTCAGAATTTCAGTAACAATTCGTTAGCTTAAAACTCGGGGATTCCAGTACTGTGCCTGTTTTCCGGAAAAGCCTTCACAGTGCGCTGAATTAGTGAAAATAGGACTGAGCTTCACACTCAGCACGTAGTTTTTGCTCGGCTGGGGTTTTTAGATGGTTTTTTTGACAGACTTTCAATTCAGTAGCATAAGTTCAGTTGATTATAAGGCTAAACACGAACCTTGGAACAATCTTTATAGCGCACTAGAAGAGCGAAAAGAAGATCCTACTTCGCACTTTTGAGCTTAGGTTTCGCAGAGGGCTTATTTGGCAAAATTGGATAAAAAAAAAAGTCTAGGAGGATAGAAGAATAGATGAAAGTCTTCTACATCTCTAACTTGAAAACCTAGAAATTTCTACGGGACAAAAAAAATCTTCATTTACATCTGAATGACGAAAACGCGCGATAAACCCGCACTGTGTATGACACTGAACTTTATTTTCGCGGCCTAAAACGCACTAAGTAGGCTTTTTTAAAACCACGTGCAACAGCACGATACTGGAGTCGTCGAGATTTGAGCTATCGAATAACTACTGGAAGTCAGAAAAAAGAGAAAAAGGCACTGTCCACAAGGGGTTAAAAAATGCGCCCAAATAACTCTCTGACGATCATTTTTAAGAGGCGGGAGGCGCTGCGCCCACGCTTGCGTAGCAATCGCAAGCAGGGAGCGTCTGCATGTCTGCGCACGCATATCTGGCTATCTGGGTCTGCTTTCCCACAAGAGGCGACGTACGCCACTACAGTAGCTAAGTGAGATTTGACGCTGGGCCCGGGTTGGGTCCTTAGAGGAAAGACAGACTAAGACAAGAAACAAATGGCTTAACACTCATGGGAGAAAACTGGAGAGACCATTTCTAACAATAATTTCCGTAATCTGCTACTACATTAAAATACTAAGCAACTGGGATGGGCTAATATGCTATAAGGCGACAAATATTTGAGCCAATCTCATTTGCTGGACAGTAATGTTTCATAGGACTGTCAGTAATCATTTAGAGGCTTAAATCTCTTGCTACAACTCCACTTCGCCGGCTTCTCAAAACAACCACTTATAGTGCTGTAGCATCCAGAATGAAATTTTGTCTCATTCGCCTTCCGCCTTCATTTTCAACATGAGTATAAATCGCTGGAAGCATGATAAGCATATCAGAGTATAGTAAATTTTCTGTAGTATCAAAATCTACGTTGTTATCTAAAGTTCCCGCCGATTCGGGTGAAAAAATCCCCATTGAATAACAAGTTAAAAAACGCGGTTAACCCCCCCCCCCCCTCCCCCACTCCTCCCTGCGTCATGGGAAAGAAGTCACCGAAAAGGTTCTTAAGCCAAGTAAAATGTAAATTTAAAGCCACACAGAGGATTTGTTAGTAAAGCAATAGCCCTATTTACCGCCGCTATGGTCGACAGTGATCTACCACATTATGCGCTAAAACGGCGGAGAACTACTGTCATTTCACTGAATATTTTTTTTACATAGACTTAAAGTTCAGATGAAGACGTATAATTGTGATACTAAAGAAAATCCTCTGCACGCTTTTATGTTCTCAAGCTTTCAGAGACTTATTCTCGAGGTAAAAATGAAGACGAAAGGTGAGCGTTAAACAAGATTTTATTCTGGATGCTATACCGAGATGAAAAAAGTGTTTTGAAAAAGCAGCGATGTGTATTTGTAGGCAGAGCTTTGATCTCTCGAATGATTACTAACATTCCTACGAAGAGTTCTTGTCCAGCGAATAGATTCGCTCAAAATATGGTCGCCGTCTCACATAGAAGTACCCTAGGATATTCTCGGAAGATGAGTAAAAAGTACGGATAATAAAGACATTTGTCAACGTACAAGTTTTGGACTCAACCGAGTTGGTACGGGATCGACTGGATCGATATTGATACTGACGCCATTGCATGTCGGTGAAGTTAGTGAATGCTGGGAGCTTTCAAGTCGTACCTAAACAGAAACAAAAGTAGGCGCCTTTCAAAGAAAAATCACTTAATTTGTCGCTCTAGTAGTTGTATTATGACGTCACGATAATACCTTCAAGGAGCTGAGTGATATGGACAAACACTCGACCCCTGAGTCCAAAGAGGCGTCGAGGTATGTGTGAAACGCCTGTGTTTGACTCCCAACCGGCGTCGAAAGCATTTCAGACACATTCATCGTTGCATAATTGAACCAGATTTCTTTTAATTTAATGTTTTAGCAGTGGTATGATGTCGCAAATATATATCCAATGATATTAGATGACATGTAAAACTTTGGACTTCGGGCGGGAATCGAACCCGAATTTCATTCTCATGGAGCACGTGTTAACCGACTGCACTATCGACACTCCAATTCTGCATAATTTAGACTGTTGAAACTCTCATCGATACTGGTAAATGTATCATGATAACCCTAGCCATTATTATACAATCTAAATGAAAAAAGCAGTAATTCGCTCGAAAAGATATTAGCTCGTTTTATAAGTTTTATTACTGGAGAAATAAACACCAAATTTATCAACCAGAAGTAATTAGAATGGCATGATTTTGATATCGTTCAACTGCGCATTTTCTTGCGAATATTTTCGTTATACAGTTTGCCTATCCCTGTTTTAAGCAGCTATCGTTGGAACAAATTCGCTTACTCATCGTTGCATGAATTGCGCGTAGGGGGAAAATGCTGTTGAAGCGCGCGCTAGATCAATCCTTTCGAGACCGTAGACTCACGGCTTCTGCACTTATAAATAGCAACTCCAGACGGTCTGCCCCACCTTTTCCGCATCTCGAATCGCCAGCGTGACATCGTTAGAAGCAGCACGCTAGGGGTAGAGATGCAGAGAACGTGAGTTCACCGTACCGAAAAGGCTGGTGGAGCTTGGGGCGATGACATGGTTGCAGAAAGGACAGGCTGGGAAGTGGTTGACGAAGTTCAAAGCTGGGGAGAATAGTCTGGAGGATCAGTCGCACTTCGGCCGTCCACAGGAAACTCCTTTACTACATTAATCTTGCACGCCAACCTCACTAAAACTGTAGTGTTCCTTACGCGCTGCTTCACTAGTCTTGTCCCCTACGCGCCGCTTCACTAGTCTTATCCCCATAAGCGCCGCTTCACTAGTCTTGTCCCCAACGCGCCGCTTCACTTTTCTTCCCCAACGCGCCGCTTCAACTATTCTTGTCCCCAACGCGCTGCTTCACTAGTCTTGTCCCCTACGCGCTGCTTCACTAGTCTTATCCCCTACGCGCCGCTTCACTAGTTGTCCCTGGGGGCCGCTTCACAAGTCTTGTCCCTACGCGTCGCTTCACTAGTCTTGCTCCTACGCGCCGCTTCACTAACTTGTCTCCTAGCGTCGCTTCACTAGTCCTGTACCTACGCGCGCTTACTAGTCTATCCCCTAAGCGCCGCTTCACTAGTCTTGTCCCCTACGCGCCGCTCCACTAGCACTGTCAACTGGGCGGCATTCGTGTAGGAGTAGAAAGCGAATTTGCCTTCAAGACAACTCCATTTTCGAGCAAGAATAGGTAAGTTTTATACCAGAATGTTCATAAGAAAAGGCGCAATTGAATGACGCTAAAATCATGCAATTTTATTACTCTCCGATTGATAAATTTGGTTGTAAGATGTTGCCCTTGTGCCAAAACGTATGGAACGATCTAATAGTAGCGGTGTTTGTCACCTGAAGTTCTGTCCCCTCGATTCCAAAATCCGCCGAAGGCCGTAATGGAACGTGACTATCACTCTGATCTCGACGATGCCCCACCCATTCTGAAATCGGATTTCGCGAAATGAAATCTTATCGACTAAATTATTAGAGAGAATTTCGTATGGCGACTATTATCTCTGAATATATTTGCAGCGTTATATGAATGAATGAGATATGAAGAGAGCTTTTCACCGGGGCGACAAGCCTCTCCTCCTGCTGGAATGTGGAGTACAAGAGGTGAGGAAGACAGATGGGGCCGGGGGGCAAGAAGAATGTCGAGCAATTTGGCTGAAATAAACAAAAAACACCAAACAAACAAAGGAACCCCGAAAGCACTTAGAATGGGGTGAGACCTCCCGGCTGAAAGAAGAGATTCTGCGCGCACGTGCAATTCAGGAAAACTTGTATCATGTTTGAATCTATAAACCAAAAAAAAGGCACGAATGGAATGCGAGTGAAGTGACGAACGACGAGAAGTAACCAGTTTGTCGCGGGAGGTCAACAAAAACCACCCCACAACAGGGGATCGGGACACGATCACTTGCTCTCCGCGCATAGGAGAAACCGAGAAGAAGAGCCGGGAAGAGGGGGGGGAGTAAGGGAAAGCAGGGATGGAGATATTATGGGTTCACAAAACTGGGCAGCGAATCGTTCCGGATAGATGGATGTCCGGATAGAAAGCACATCCAGCATAGCCCGTCCATCATCCACCCATCGATTGGGGGTTTGGTTTGGTTGGTTTGAGGGCAGAGTAGTGCATGAACGAGGACGGGTCTGATGGTGCGGTGGTGGGGTGTGAGATGGAGGCTTGGCCGAGATGGATGGATGGGCTGGCTGGCTGGGGGCGCCGCGACTAACCGCCGCCGACCACCAGCGAAAGCGCGGATGCGATAGACTCGCGGCTCTGGCGCACTCCATCGAGCGCGTACTGCCTCGGCCGACGTTCATCTTGTGACGACAAAACGCCGGTAAACACGCAGCAGTATGCCTTAGGGCCGTCTCTCCGTCCTATCGGATAGAGATCATCACCAATCAGCTCATATTTCATGATGATCAACAACGTGACAAACACAGATGGGCGGGGGGCATGTGCTACCCGGTATGGACGAGACGTGGGTTCAACTCCCTCCTGAGGTCGAATTTTTGAGGACCATTCAAATCTCTTAGGTGCACATCTGGGGCACGATAACCCCGATATGAGTGGGACGCGGGTTCGACTCTCTGCCGAGGGTCGAATTTTGCGGACCACTCAAATCTGTTAGGCGCATATTGGAGGCATCATAACCTCTATATGAGTGGGAAACGGTTTCGACTACCGCCCGAAGACGGATTTTTGCAGCCATTTAAATCTCTTATGTGCATATTTGGAGCATCATAGCCTCGATATGAGTGGAACACGGGTTCAACTCCCTCCCGAGGTCGAATTTTTGCGGACCACACAGATCTCTTAGGTATGTCTTTGAGACATTATAACGCTGCTAAATATCAGTGAAAACAAGGAGTTCTAAAGAAATTGAAATGAATAACAATTCTCATTGAAAATGACAGAGTTGCACGAAATGGTAACTGGTTAACCTTACACGCTAAAAAGGCGAGAACCTAATCAGGTGGTGACAGAAAAGTACTTCGCCCACGTATCTTCACAGCTCTTCTACACGATCACCTACCTGGCCGGTGTTATGAATACGTCTCTGATGAAATTCGCACATTCCTAATACGAGTACGTTAAGAGCCAAGATGAGTGAGTGTATCTGATCAGCTGCCTCTATGTATCAAGTATCACGAGGAAAATGCTCTTTTTCTAGCGGTATCCGGTAATTTTCAGATGTTTTATCACCCCATCGTGACCTGGAAGGTGCTCGTGGGTGTCGGACTATGCAGAACAGCGGAAAGTTCAAACCCCCAGCAGGGCCATCCAAATTGAGCGAAAGGCTCCGACGTTTCGAGTCGAAAAGTTTAGTTAAGACTGGACCGAACCAGGAATAGGCGCCGTCTTGATAACTGACAGTCGAAAATGCGTAATCTTCCTCTGATCCGCAAAGGCAGGCGACTGCTCAGATGTTTGATGACGACCTGAGGAAGCCCCGGCTGAACTTACCACGGAACTTCCAGGAACTAAACAGCTGGATCAGCACAATTTTGCTGTGCTCGAACCCCACTCATCAGTGAAAAATTGGCAAGTCCAGGAATCCAAGTATCCCAGTAAGTATTCGATACTTTCTATACATGAGATACTGGTTATAGAAGCGGATTTTAATCAGTGAGGACCTATAGCAACTAAATGAAAGTGTTCTTTTCGTATTTTTATTCCTTTCAATTTCTATATCTTTAAACAGGAATTCTCAGAAAGCATCTTCAATTAACAATCGTTTAATAATGGCCTATGCAGGAGATATTTCTAGCAATTAACATACACAGAGAAAATGTTTGTGTATTTACCGTTGATTGATATTCTTAAAACTAGATCGCTTCATTATCTATTGTAAACGAAGAATGTAATATGATGCGCCAAACTATTACTCATCATCGAGCTCTGCGGCATAAACGTGTTTTGCCAGTTCCATCTTACTTTTATTGTTACTGTTTTCTTATTGTTGCAAAATTGTTTGCTTTTCTTTCTTTATTCAACCACATAACACACTTTCTCTTCTAATGTATCAATATCGGCGTACTTTCAGCTTTCTGAAAGTCTTTGGTAAGCTATAACTGCCACACTTGACAGGATCTGGAATACTGTAACTGACTACCAGATGTTGCCATGGTATGTCGCTTAGTCATTTCGACATGAGTTATGTCAGCGAAAAAAGAACAAAACAAAGGATTATATACTGCCTCTGAAATTCAGTGGTTGTTTATGAGTGAAAGCTTTCGGACTGAGCTGCAACTGAGAGGAAGGGGAAAAATTCTCGATGTTGCCATTCAAGTGCTATTGTACTTGTTCCAATGCGGCCTTATGTATACAATTTATATAGCTGATGTTCTTTTAGTGGAGCGTATGAACAAATCTGACTTCCACTCTTCAATCATAACACATTATCGATTAAGTTGTATACATATTACTGTTCGGTAGAAATCTAGAAGAAAATTATTCTTCATTACGAATCACTCTTTTACAAGCGATTCATCTCACGGACACCCCTGTTGACAGTGTTCGCATGCGGCGTCGTTTGAGCGACATGATGTCCTCGAATGAGGAACGTCGTGAGTTTCTCCAACAGATTGTTGATAATGTCGTCAAACTTTTCCTAGGAGAGCAATCAGTCAGTGTATAAAAAATAACGTCGTTGATCCCTTACCTCTTCAATGACTATCTTATAATAATCGTTGCTGTGTAAAGTAGTTTTCATTATCAAACGTTGGTTGATACATCATCACCGATGCTGATCACCATCACAATAGTAAAAAGCTGTGGCGCTTGTATCCGACGGCAAAGTGATAAGGCTATACGTAAGAGTAGTACTATTCGCCTGTATGGTTATATATATTTTGCTGAGCGTCCAAAGAGAACTGAGTTTTCAGCGAGCAGATGGATGAGACAGAACAATGAAACTCAGAATTAAGCAGAAAAATCAGCTTCAGTCAGTTTAAGATTTTGTTGATTTTTAATTCATGTGAAAATCCATATATTGCACATGTTATGTGCACATGATATAATATATATAGATTATATATATATGCAGTATATGCATCCACGTATGCACACATTCATAGGGCACGTAAAAACTTTGAAAATTTTCTATTTTTTCTACTTCTAGCACTGATTATCCTTCAGCTAATGCCGATACTTTTATTGAATTCCTTGTTTGATTTGATGTAGAATCCGTTATATTACTCGCCTATTCTCAGTTGTGGCTAAGTTATGGATCGTGAAATTTAACGTATCGCAATAGTTGAGTTGCACAAGATGCTCGCACATATTTACACCGTAATTTCGTCCCAAACGCGTGTCAGAGCCGTTTTAAGAGAGTCTACGCTAGTGCAGCGAGTAATTGAAACTTTCTGCCCCAGTATAAACCACACGGAGTAATCCATTGGGTTGAGATAATGCGAATTTGACGAATGAATATCTCTGCGCCAAAATCCTTGAAACTGCTCTTGAGAGATGGCAATCGTTAAAAGGACCGAATGAGCAAATGCTCGGTCCTGCTAAAGCTTGAAACCGTTGGCGCCAAAAATATTGAGAACTCCAAGGCTCCAGCACGCCTCGTGAAACTTCGTGGTGATAGCTGGCCACGTTGATTTTAACATCTCCATTCATGGAGCCAATGCCATATTTCCGGTGCCGCAAATGCCGGCCTAACCCTTAAACATGCCGGAAAATGACTCTGGCCTATGGTTCTTGCTAATGCGGACTTCTGCTGACCATCATTGAAAAAGGTGACGTCGATTATGGCGATTATGGAATGGTTCGGGTTCTGACGCGCGCTTGGGACGAATACGGCGAAAACGCGTGTGAAAAACTTTTACAATTCAACTACCGCTATTCGTTGATTTTCACGATCCATAACTTAAGCAAAACTGAAACTAGACAGAACAACAAAAAAGAACCTACACCAAAATTAAATAAGGAATAAAAAAAAATTTTCATCATTAATCGAGAAATATCGTACTGAATAAAGACTTGTCAAACCTTTTACGCAGCTCGTACATAAACAAATAAATTAATAAATATATATATATACATATGTAGCTTGAATCTCAAAAACTTGACAGGAGTGTTTTATTTTTTGATACGTCTTCACATTACGCTGTAACGGTGAAGAGAACATGTTATTTAGCACTCGTGCTCCTTCCGATGGCTAAGCTTTTCCTCAAAGGTGTACTCAATAATCTTTTAGCTCTAAGAACGCACTGAAACATCCTTCTTAAGTTATCATTAAAATTGCTATAACTTTGTGCTTATAGAATGGTTGTTGCAAGTCTGAATAAGAACTTCTGTCCAGCGAAAGATGCTTGAGCGTGTAAGAAAATTTTACTTCACCTCCACAGTATAATATAGAAACTATCTAAGAAATAAAACACGTTCTTCACATTCTCGATATTCAATTTGAATCACGAGCTTTAAAGCAGATTTTTATCTTAAATGCTACAGATCTGCAAGAAGGAATTTTGAAAACGAAAATCCATTATTAAGATATCTAGCCTGCTTCTATCACCGCAGCTTTTGTGCTTTGGAAATTATTGGTGCGATCGAAAATTTAGACAAGGAATGAAATCCCCGAAATAAGTCGATAGATTCAGACTGTCTTCTGAGAAAATTATAAGGACACATATCTACTATCACTTAATCCAGAAGTGATATATGTCGAGATTTTATAAGGGTGGGCGTCTTCAGCAGCTGTGCTGCACTATTGGAACAATCCGTATGTTTTGCCACTAGAGAAAATACACACTTAATTTATTGAACAAAAGTAATAGGAATTACGCGGTTTGGTATCGTTCAATTTCGCATTTTCTTACAAGCATTTTGGTATACAACTTGTCTTCTGAAAAAAAAAATCGTATCAGGAAAACCGTAGAATCAACTTCGAGATGGATGTCGTGGGAAGAAATTTGCTTGCTCCTCATGCATGAATGGAGCCTAACGGAAGATATAAGTGAAGTGGTAGGCTAGTTTAAGCTTGAGACAATGATAAGGCAATGATGACTAAGAAATGATTCGCAAAGTTCAAGCTGAAGGGAACAGTCTGAAGAATCAGTCGCGCTGGAGCCATCCACAGGGAGTTCCATTCTCTTTGCGCGACGATTCACTAACATCTTCCCCTATGCCTCCTTCGTGCATATGTAGCAAGCGCTGTTTCCTAGATAGCTAGCTCTATTTCAGAGCAAGAAGAGGTAAGTTGTATGCCAAAATGATTGCAATAAACTGCACAACTTACCGATAACAAATTCATGCAATTTCTATATCCCTTTTCTAATTGATTCGGTGTTTATTACTCTAGTGCAATCTTATGCAAAAATTAAACATTCATCATCTACTGTGATAGATGTTGTTATTAGCAGAACTCGGCTACCAACTTTCCTTCAAAAACCACAATCTGTCATCCTCGGCATTGATCAGATTATTGCTTTCTTGTCCAATGAATTTCTTGAGGTTTTTTAACACACTTCAGTAGCTGTCTCTCAACTGACTTTGACGTCTTGTAAAGCCTTTTATGAGATCTGATATCATATTTATTTTATATATGATATTTTACATCCACGCATTTGCGCTTCCGAAGCACGACACACTCTTTCGTCACCGAAGAATAGAGCACCACATGAACTGAGCAGGATAAGCCAGAACACTTGCAGAACCTGTCGTAGTTTCTCATCAACACACTGCCTTGACTAATCACTCATCACACATCGATAGATGATTCCAATCAAAGAAAACCAGCGCGGTATCGCGTTATTGTTCAAAAGGAAGGCTGTCATGAAATAGAAATTTATAGCATAATCTGCTTCCTGTCCGTCGTCTAAGAATTCTTCCCTCGACTCATGCCAAAAAGGGCTGTCAGAGCACTGGCCAAAATATAACTATGTGAACAAGGAAGATTCCGAAAATGATTTAGTACTTAGATCACACCCAAACTCACAAGACTCATTCAAGTTTCATAAGAGTACAAGATATCACCCTGTTAACCACGAATTCCTGAAAATTAACGATAAAGCTTTGGAAATAGCCGTACATGCTTGTAATTTAACCGTAAACCCTGGAAAATTGACCGCAAGCAGTAAAGCCAGCGTGACTATCTATGTCGATATCGACTACAAATGCCAAAACCGTTTACGATGGGTTCTGACGGATAGATGCGTTGTGGCGTAGAAAAAATTATACTAATGCGGGCGTCAGTAGTGCTACGGATTAAAGCACACGCCCCCGGAAATTGTGAAAAACAGATTCTAGTCCTGATTTGCGTAAAAATTTCGCACATCACTCTATGTTGCGGGGTGTATATAACATCATACTGCCACTAAAGGCGGTTGAATAATACAGGAGAATTCTGTTTGATAGCTGTAAACTTTTAAAACTCAATAAAAAGTGGCTGTTAGTCCCTGAAATTCAAACCCAAACCCTTGAAAATGAGCAGTGAATATGCGAAGATCAACCACGATTCCTTAAACATTGACTTTAAATCCTTAAAAATTAACAGAAAATCTTCAAATATAATTCCTTTTCATATAACCTCTTATAACGGTAGTTCGATGTTTTAAATATACCCACTGATGTAGAGTGATGTGCATAACTTTCCATCAGGAGGGACTTGAGCCTACATTTCACTCTACCCGGGAGCGCGTGCTCTAACCCTTGCACTACTGACGTCCGTTTTGCACACCACTTGTTCTACGATACAAAGCATCTATCTTTCAACGATCAGCTGTCATCGGCCTGGCCCAGGTAGTCGCCTAGCGACATTGAACCCAGTCACGCTGACAGATATTAGGTATTGAATGATCAAACACAGCTCCTTTTTATTTAACCGCTTCTAGCAGTGATATGATGTTTTAAATGTACCCATTAATATTTTAAAGCCGCACCTCACTCATTCCGGGAACTCTTGCTGAAAACTACTCCGCTGGATCTCCTGCTCTGCTGTCACTTTTTCACTGTTAAAATGTGCGCTGAGAGAACTGTTGAATCGAAAAGTGAGCACAAAGTTTAAGGTCCGCTATTTGGTCGGCGATACTTTTGAATGACCCGAACGCGGTCTATGCTACTTTTCCTCTTCTAGTTCCTCCTTCACATTATTCTCCATGTTATTAAGGTCTAGAATATACGTGCAAGGCGACGTTCGTAATCACAGAACCATCTAGTGCAGTTTGCTCACCTACGCACTATAGATTTTCGTAAACAAACTCCTCGCCATGTTTATGCGCAGCCTATTCCTTTCTCCTGCTTCGTTCTGTTTACTAAGCAGCGCCTTAGTTTCAACTATACTTTGAGAAAAAATGGCGATCTTGTCTGTAAATGAAGTTTGATAGAACTCTTCCATCAGTATACGTATGCCTTTCGTCCCAATCGAGAAACTTCATCAGCCATTTTAGTGCAACAGAGAGCATCTTTGGCGATATGGTGTCACCTTACCGGAATTTTTTTTTTGGCGGTAAGGATAAGATGTCTATGGAGGAGCTGTATTTTCGCGCTGCAATTTCAATACCATTCTGTTAATATTACTAAATAGGCCGGGTGTATACTTTGTTCTACGAGCGTTGATGGGACTGTACATGTTTCAACACTGTCAAATGATTCCATAATCAATGAATAATAGAAAAGAGCTATATGGTATTTGTAGTAAGACTTCAAGAACACGTAGGCTAGGAATGCGATTTATGCAGCTGAATCCCGCTCGCAATCCTGCTTGTTCAACTGGCTGTGCCGCACCTAAGGTCTTCACTGTGAGCAAAAGGATGATCTTCATTCAAAGCTTTTGAAGTACACCTGGAAAGTCTGTTAGTGACCGTGAAGTTCATCAGAAGTTTGAGATTTTATTGTTGTGAAGATAATATGTCTTATGCCTGGAAATAAGTATATGCAAATTGTGGCCACCACCTCTAGCAAAATCTGCAGTGATATTGTCAAGTCTTGTAACTGTGCTTTTCTTCATGCTTTCAATCGCAACTCAAACTTCAGATGACAGGATAGAATACTGATCCCATCATTGATCAAGTAGTCTATAAGAATGTATAGAGCCTTCTCGAGGTTGGCGCGTCAGAGCCATACATACGTTTCGGCTATATCGCCCGCTTCATCAGTGGTCCACGCCTCACGCTGAACCCTGTCTTATAGCAGGAATGTAGAAACTATATTTGAGGTGAGAAGACGTGATACTGTGTTATTACCATTTTTCCAGTCTAGGGATTACGTGCGGAAGTAAATATACAAAATCCATTTCAATGACTGTTTTTGAATCTCTCTATAAACATTCAGTATAGTCTATAAGAATGTTTAGAGCCCTTCCGAGATTGGTACATATGACGCAGACTTACAAAAAGATTTCAAACATTCTTAGACTATATTGAATGCTTATAGCGAGGTTCAAAAATAGTCGATGAGATGGTTTTAAATATTCACTACCAATCTATATTCATCAACGTGGATAGCGGAACGTAATAGTTGCAGAGATGCCGATGGTATTTCTATATTCTAAATCGTCTTTATGTTTTTTCTGATAACTTTTCCGTCCATACCAATGTAAATACTCCTGCAAAAACTTTTTACAGCTGACATTTAGTATCAACCTAGATTTGGTATGCTGCAATAGGATCAAACTACAATTCGCTTTCCTTTTCGAGCAACTATATAGTGGTAGTGAAGATGCGATCAAACTTTCTGTAGGGGAAGAAGTGCTAGGCGCAGATTTTAAGTCCATCGACAATCAGCTCCTACTCTTCGATAGGATCTTCATAATGTGCCAGTCATATGAGAAGAGGATTTTGTTGAAAATCGTACACGATTTGTTTTGCCTTTCCTGGGAAAATGACAGCAATTTTTTCAGCCTATGGCTGAATTGAATTTTCGACAGTAAAAGGTAATAATCAGATACTATACAGAGCCAAATACCAGTATAATGTCAAAAAGGCTCCACTTTCTGATGAAAAAATTATGATAATGCAGTATTTTCCTTGTTAACCAGATCCAAGGCTGTCAGTAGTGGTGTTCGAGTTTAGATAGTTAAGTGCAGAAATTGAGTACAGAAATAATATAGAAGTGTACGGCTGAAGTTTCGGTAAGTTTCGTCTCTTTTGGAGCCGTCTAGTTGTTCATAAGTATTCCGACTGATCATTGGAGAGAAGCCACTTGAAGTATTGTATATGTAAGAATGTTGCATTCTGTTGGTGAGGTAACCTTTGAGTTAATTGTAATCCTGAAAACTTGATTCTGCAGATGTTGCACCGCGTGGAAGAGATGACGACGGTGCAGTGTCCATCGCGCAGTTCAATTTACACGTGGCGTTCGGTGCACGCCAAGTGTAAGATCGAAGTTTGATTTAAGCTGCACCGACGCACTAAGAAGACTTTTTAAAAGCAAAACATATGCCTAGAACTGTTAAGATTTGCGCTATCGAATGGATGTGAAAGCCTAAGACAAAAGTCGTGCCTAGCGAAATGAACCCAGATGTGCAGCACAGCTTTATTCTTGTTGCCACAGTTGGCAAAAAGGTTTTTTTCAAAGGCGCGTAAACAACTAAAATTCTCGAGATTTGAACTATCGACTGGTCATAAAACGGCGACGGCTTGATGCCAATGTTGTAATACCCATCCTTATACTGGTGGAAAGCATGCGCGCCAAATGTGAAATACAATCTTTATTGCAGTGCTGCAGCACAATAAAGAGATGTGTTGTTGAAAATCTGTCGAATTTTTGTGGAAAAGCTTTACTCATCGGAAGATGTTCGAATGTTGAATAACATTTTTTCTTCACAGTTACAGCGTAATGTAAAGGACTTTCGAAAATCAAAATACACCTTTCAAATTTTTGAGATTTAAGCTATCGAGTAACTGCTAAAATGTTTAGAAAGAGCAAAGATTACGTTTTCTTTGAATATTGGTGCTGATAGGGGAAGCACCATATCATACGCAATGATGAACGCGCGCTCTTTCTACACTTACTCGTTTTACATATCAGAATTACCTCCACGTACATCTCTATCTGAAATGTTTAGTTTCAGAATATTTGCTTTCAAGTTACGTTCCCGCAAGACAGGCGATATAAATGCGCAATAGGGGTTGGAAGTTTGTTTATTTCTTTATTTTACAAGGATGTGGTATCGCCGCTGAAAAATGGAGGATTTCAAAAGAAGTATGCACTCTTTGTAACAGAAAGCCTCTGCAAATGGTTGATTTGTGATGCTCACATTCCTAATGTGGCGATAAGGTACCTATGACGCATAAACTTCACCAAAAACACCTATGACGTCCAAGCGTTGGAGTAACATTTCAGACGTGAAATGTGATCTTCTCTTCGTTCCCAAATCGTGCTATGACAACCTTTCGAAAAAACCACTTACTTCATCAAAATTTTCGAAATTCGAGATATTTAACGACTAGCAAAACTTTAGTGAAGATAAGATCCGTATCGAAACTCCAGTCGAACAAATGGAGAAGATTGAGTGCGAAACATAATTTTACTTTCGTTACTGCAACTCAATAAAAAGCCCTTTTCCGTAAATTGTAGAAATCATTGAAATTGCAGCGATTTATGCTTTCGAATGATTATCAAATGTCTAAGAGAAAACGTTCATGCAGCGAAGAAGGTCTTCAAACAATCGTGTACCTCAGCTGGTACACATCACCCCTTAGGGGTTAATGTGATGCTACAAATTCATCATGAACAGATTAGGAACTTTATTGAGTGTCGTCTTTAGTCATTTGACGGTTAAGGACTTATAAATGATAACTGATAGAGATAGTATGCATTCGCAACGAGGAAAAGGATCAAGTATAGACTGCCACAGGAGTGTTGTTTAAGGTGCGACAACTTCCGAAGGACATTTCTCAAATATATTCCTCAAGAGCAAAAGTAATTTCGAGCTTTTTGGATTTCTTTTTAGGAAATCTTCTACACAGTCAGACTTGCTTGTTACCTTAATGTCTTTGTATTCATGTTAATATATGTGCTTTTGATTCGCTCTATGTTTCACTTTATTTGATTCAACTCGATTAACAAAGAAGACAAAGATCATCAAAAGAAGCAAGTTCTACGGAAAGTCAATCAAATTAATTGAAATCCACTTCAGAAAAACTAATTCTGTCTTGAGTGCTTTCAATGGAAGTTTATAACAACACTAATAGTGTAGTGTTGCAATCAAGACTAGTTGCGGTCATTCCTTAGCTTTTGCCAATGGCATATTCCAGGTAAATCTTTTGATAAATCGTTGGAGTAAATATGGGCTAATCATCCTGATTATATTCGCTTCCTCATGATTTACATCTTGTATGAGAGAAGGTTCAGAATTTGATTTCTCAACTGCACCATGGTGTCTCAGCGACAATTGTGAATCATAATTTAAGGTGTTCCGACTTTCGTGTATGCTGAAAAACACTTCTTCTATGATGTCATAAGCAGAGTGAAATGGAAGACATCCTCTCGTCACGAACAGGCCGATGACGTGTCCTCAGCCTGCCTAATTAGGCCCAGTCCAGAAGATTCAGATGCAGGCGCACGTTTATTATAGGTACAGGTCTTGAGTCCGTTGCAGTCCAAGAAGTCCAGAGCGTCAGTGAGATTTTAGCACACTCTCCGCACTTGCCCTGTAAACGATACAGCACCTGAGATCCTTTCAAATTCAGCAAGATGAAACCCAACTTTTTTACTGTTTAGTTTTTCATATGTAACGCACAGCTCTCTGAGCTTTAGAAGCGGACACAGGATACTTATGGATAGCTTGCAAGTACCTTCTATAGGAAAAGAGAGAAGCTTGTTTATCAAAGGCTCCTAGCCTTTCCAATGTGCTTTCCAATCACTCGATTGTAGGATTTCCTTCCACTTGACTCGTAGATAAGAAAATACATGCCAGGCTAGCGCAGCAGAGACATGGGGTCCACATCCTGACTCCACCTACGCCCCAGGTAAATACATGAGCGCTTTTGCTCCGTACTTACTCCTCCCATCCGCGACTTGGAGATGTTCCACGCATCCTCGTTACTAAATGGACAGATAACTCTCGTTGAGGGAGAATCATGGTAATCACTTGTATGTCCAAAAAATGTTAACGAATGCACGGTTCAGCATTAGCTCTATGAAACTTCATCTTGGCGAGTTCGACGACGAAGTTTAAGTGCCACGATCTCCTTTTACATGGTTGCAGAGAACTGAAAGCCTTTTACCATGTAAATACGCGGACGACTGCTCGAGATCCTGTGAGAGAACGTAGTGCAGAATCTCAGCTGTTTCGAGGCATCTAAAAGGACTAAAAGCGGAAAAGGCTTGAGAAATGAATCTCTTGCGAATTGACAACACTTTGTACTATGAAAGTGCGCCCATACTTCGAGCAGATGGCGCTGCAGAAGCTAAATTAGCCAGGCTATTTAAATACACCTCATCCACTACATCCTAACAGCACATTTCAAGCTTTTGATGGGGTCTTTTATGAGCACTTGCACAGTGCGATAGACGTGCTTCGGCCTTGCAACGTGGTCAATTGCACAGTGCCTTTCGTCTGAGCCAATCTCTTTCGTGGGAGAACTCTCATACATAAAAGAATTACGTGTAAAGTAAAAGATTTCAACTTATCCACCATACTGCCAAACCTCTCGTCAACGGACTAACACTCCCTTATGAATCTTAATTGCCTCCTTTCCGAGAAATGCTTTGCGAAGTAATCCGATATCATAACTGTCTTATATGCTTTCGTCATCATTAGAATTCCAGTCTATCGCAACTATAATGCTGTTTTTTGTGAGCAAAATCTTCGAACTCTATTGGTCCTTATTGCAGTCAAAACACTTTATTCTGCGTCGAGATGTGTTTTTTAAGTAATGCAGGATGGAACACAGTATTTTCTCAACAATCTAGTAGCACAGGAGAAAGTTTGATCTGGTTATTTACACAATATTGGCTCTGGCGCATTTTCGTCAGCGCGTTATGAGGTCAATGACATTTATATACGGTCTTGAATCTGCAGGCCTCTTTGTTAATCACGAAAAGATTATAGCATTTTTAGCTATTATTTGGAAATGTCACCGGATCAAAGACACTCTCAATCGCTGTGATTTCTTTCTTCAGCACTTCTCAGAACCTTTTCCAGCTCACCGTAATGACCTATTAAAGTGTCAAATTTGTTAATGCATTCTTAAATTATTATTACGACTAAAATTATCAGCTTTTGTTTCGTTTGAGGATAGCGATAGACACCAGTGCTTCAAGCAATCATATGTAGAGATCGATAATACGCCGTCGACGGATTTCAAGCCGCGCTTTTAGAAGTACGAAGAACATTCTTATCTACCTCTTGCAATGGAGGTCCATATCGCGGTACGGAAAGGTCTAACACGTTAGGCCAATTTTTTGACAAGTGGACATAGAAGTTTATAATCCAGATAAGAAATGCAGGATAGCTTCAAAAATGAGGAACTGCGAAGTGAAGATGCGCTGTCAGGCAATCGAAAATCTTTTACATCTTCAAGACGGATCTTCTAAAATATTTTTCGACGCGTCTGTTTCCTCAATACGTCCCACATACTCCACCGACATTAATTCATGCTTAATACTTCGCTATGGTTACAGTATGAAATGGTAGACGTGATTACGAGATGCGTGCGATAACCACAGAGTGGCAGAACTGTAGCTAATTTTGTAAACCGACTTTTACTGAACGCTTGGCAGGGTAATCAAAATTTCCTTGCATGATTCACGTGATGTGATGATGGTATCTAAATTTTATTTCGATTAGCGTTTTGGCGGTCCCGCCTTGCTCGGAGCCGTGTTGAGCCGGCTCAACACGATGCGCGTTCGCTGTAGCATCGAGTCGAATACAATGAAGTGAAGCGCTGTTCAAATGGACAATATCACTCGGTGATTTAGTCTTATACAAGGCTTATACTGACCATTTTCCTCAATGCATATGATGTGCTTTGGCAGCCAATGCATACTGCAACAGTTGGTCATTATCAGCATACTGCGATGGCTTAGCTTAAAGACGGACTTTTACGTGTAACCGAAGAGAGTTTTAAAGTTATTTTTGCTGCCTTTGCATTCACAACAGTTTCCGATGGAGAATTAAATCTATTGCTCACAGTATTTCTAACATGGATGGAATGTTAGAAGCAATAAAGGTTGAAAATAGAAAACACTATGTGAAAGCGTATGGCTGAAAGCCTAGCTGTTCAATGCTAAGCTCTAATGAGACTGAGCATACATTTCTACTCATTTGTACGTATAATATGTCTATTTCTGGAAAACTCTACCCACTTATTTACCTATACTGTCAAAAAGAGCATGTCAGCACGGGACGTATCTTAGTGCCTACTACAGAAGGAGTGAATGCACAGCAGGGGTTCAGGCTTTGCAGAGGCTGGCCCTCTCCCTCAGTGAAAGTGAAATTCGCGTTCAACTATGGCTAAAATTCCGACTAATTCATATTACAGCGTTCTTAGATACGTATCTTCGAAACAGTCGCTAGAGACAACACGGGTGTAAGAAGTGCACTCACTATCGCAGATAGTGTTCCTCCTTCCTCGAGTAATCTGAGATAAAGACGTTCTTCTTGGTGCAAAATTGCTTCATTAGGAGGAGTGCTAGGCTGTGAGGACTGCAAAACAATCTATATCTCTCCTTTGTATTCATCATCATGACGTATTTTAGAGGATGGTAGCGCATCGATGCTGAAAGTTGATTAAAATACAAACTCACATCCATTCGTATGTAGTCCGTTGTAACGCGCAATTCGATGCAGTTGGAAAGAGAGAAATGAATCTTACCATCAGAAAAAGGATTAGCAAGTGTGATAGCGACGCATAAATGATAGCTGATAATAGTGATTCGTGATGTAAACAACATTCGAAAAGAAAGGCCACCTGTGTGAGGCTGAAGTGTTTGTGATGATATGATGATTTTTTATCAAACTGTGCGTGGAATTGAACAAAAAAGATAAATAATAATGTGTTTAACATTGATCAATCCTTTTCAGATGAGCCACGAATTTGACTTCATTAGTAGCATCTGCAGCAGAGATTGAATGATCCTTTCAGACAGGTCCATGATCTATTGAACGATTCTGTCGACTTAAGGGGTTTAGTAGCCGAGAAAGTAAAGTCGAAGCAGTGATCATTTATGTATTGTATATTACATCTGGACACCAATGCCCCTACACGTTAAAGCTTTGGGGCATGAAAATTGATTAGGTCCGACAAACTCGACTTTAGTTTGAAAATTTTTAAAGGAGAATTTGCTTTTATCTCATCTCAATTACAAAAAATTGCAGTATTGTCACATTTCACAACATAACACGAGCAAATGCAACTATGGGCTCATTGTCAGAGGTGCCCTACGACGCATACATGATTAGAGGTTCGACTGCGCGCTGAAGGCTCACCTCTTTTCGTCCCACTTGAGTCGACAAATAGATGTCGGACATGTCTGGGAAAATGGTATCCCTCACTCAATACATGGAAGGCCACCTTGAATCATTGTAAACACCATATTTTCTTCCATAAGCACTAGCGATGTTTGGTGAAACCATTTTCCCAGACATGTCCGACATCTATTTGTCGACTCAAGTGGGACGAAAAGAGGTGAGCCTCCAGCGCGCAGTCAAACCTCTAATCATGTATGCGTCGTAGGGCACCTCTCATTAATGAGCCCATGGCCCCATTTGCTCGTGTTATGTTGTCAAATGTGACATTACTGCAATTTTTCGTGATTGAGATGAGATAAAACCGAATTCTCCTCTAAAAATTCTTAGAAGTAGTTTCGGGTTTGCAGGTCATAATCGCTGTTTATGCCCCAAAGCATTAACGTGTAGGGGCATTGCTGTCCGATGTAATATACCATACATGAATGACCACTGCTTCGGTTTCACTTTCTCGGCTAATAAACCTTAAGTCGATAGAATCGTGGAGTAGATCATGGACCTGTCTGAAAGGATCATTCAATCTCTGCTGCAATGCTACTAGTGGAGTCCAATTTGTGGCTCACCTTAAAAGGATTGATCAATGTGAAACACATTATTATTTATCTTTTTTGTTCAGTTCCACGCACAGTTTCATATAAAATCATCATACCATCAGGAACACTTCAGCCTCACACAGTTGGCCTTTCTTTTTGAATGTTGTTTACATCACGAATCACTATTATCAGCTATCATTTATGCATCGCTATCACACTTGCTAATCCTTTTTGCTGATGGTAAGATTCATTTCTCTCTTTCCAATTGCATCGAATTGCGCGTTACAACGGACTACATAGGAATGGATGTGAGTTTGTATTCTAATCAACTTTCAGCAACGATGCGCTACCATCCTCTAAAAACGTCATGATGATGAATACAAAGGAGAGATATAGATTGTTTTGCAGTCCTCACAGCCTAGCACTCCTCCTAATGAAGCAATTTTGCACCAAGAAGAACGTCTTTATCTCAGATTACTCGAGGAAGGAGGAACACTATCTGCGATAGTGAGTGCACTTCTTACACCCGTGTTGTCTCTAGCGACTGTTTCGAAGATACGTATCTAAGAACGCTGTAATATGAATTAGTCGGAATTTTAGCCATAGTTGAACGCGAATTTCACTTTCACTGAGGGAGAGGGCCAGCCTCTGCAAAGCCTGAACCCCTGCTGTGCATTCACTCCTTCTGTAGTAGGCACTAAGATACGTCCCGTTCTGACATGCTCTTTTTTGACAGTATAGGTAAATAAGTGGGTAGAGTTTTCCAGAAATAGACATATTACGCGTATAAATGAGTAGAAATGTATGCTCAGTCTCATTAGAGCTTAGCATTAAACAGCTAGGCTTTCAGCCATACGCTTTCACATAGTGTTTTCTATTTTCAACCATTATTGCTCTAACATTTCATCCATGTTAGAAATACAGTTAGCAATAGATTTAATTCACCATCGGCAACTGTTGCGAATGCACGCTGCCTCGAGAAGTGTAGTCGTGGTTTGAATCCGTTACACTTCCTAATTTGTTAGTAACTCAGGTTCTCGTGCTTGCATTTCACCTCGTACTTTGCCTTAAAAAGCATAGCAACCATACGGTTACACACAACAGAGAAATGGTTAGCTGGATCCTCGATGCCTACTGCAGAGACGACATTTCTGCTTCCTCATCATTAATAACAGAGTTTTTTGATGGCCGACTGTTATATTAGGTCAGCGATGTTAGCCTTCAGGACACGTCAGACACCGATTAGCCGATTTCGGAAGATGACAAGCTTGGTAAGTCTTCGCATGAATGGAATCAGCTACCACGTGTGTCTTGCAAGGTACCACTACCACTTAGCTACATGCGTTCACTTCGCCGTAGCTCAGTAGCACTCGATATATGTGTGATGGTGTTACATATATTACAGTGGAGCTGTATTACGTTACGAGAGGAAACCTCCGTACGTGAAAAGCACTGCTCTCATTTTCTGAAGAGATCGGTCACTATTGGTTTTGTAAACGCCTTCGCGGCTGGAAGAGATATACTGCGTCAATATTCCGCATATGCTACGACTGTTGCTAATACATTCGCGACCGCATTCTCTCTGCTATGGCCTTGGTACACACACGCTCGTCAGCAGGAATTTTGGTGTACTGGGTTATTCGATTTTGACTCTGTGAAACCATCTCTCTTAAAACATTTTGAGCCCTTTCCCAATTTTGTGGTTCGAACAAGAGAATGACAATCTTAACATCGCAGTTCGGTACGTCGTTGCTGATTATTATTTACTTTTTGACTGTCACATGATTTCTTCTGCACTATTGTATCATTCGCTTTTCTATTTCAAATCGAGGTAATACCAAAAGGTCGTCGTATGTTGGAGAATGTTCTGGTAACCTTTGCCAAGAGATGCGACACTAGAACATTAGAAAAATATTAGGATACTAGGCCTGGTTACTAGCAGCAAGGCCTCCACTTCAACTAAACTCTAAGTTTCATAGATGGAACATTATCCAGGCTTTGTCAGGTCGTGCTGCTTTGGGTACTGCTCGACGCAACAATCTGCCAGTAAATGATAACTCTGTAAGTTCTACCGCTTACAAACAACCTATTGATTGCTTCCAGGTGATGAAAGTCATTCCACATTCATTCCGTTTTATTAGTCCACTTCTATTCAGGTACTGCGCGGATCTGCCCGCTTAATGAAATGCGGCCTGGCGGTGATGCAAGATCAGGCGAAGGAAGAAATGATCTGCTGATCTATTTGGTTGATGAATTTTCTGGATAAAAGGTTTATTTTTCCGCAGAGTGTATATGGTTCCACTCTACGGATACATGGATTTTGATTACCACATCAGCTGTGATAGGGGTGTGTCACAGCTATCACTGTTCATTTTCTTCACAGCAGTATAAATTATGGATTATAGCAGCAAGGTTGTCGAATATGGGCAAATCGCGAAGGCTGCGTGAGAATTTTAAACCATGGCTAACTTGTTGGGGGAATCGAATGGACCGAGTGTATATAGTAGTCCTCTTTGTTCTTACCGTACTGGCCTCCTCAGACGTTGCATCGACCAAATTGAGTAGGGTCAAATGAACCGCATGTTTGAAATAGTTTTTTTCATTTTTGTCCTCTGGTACTGCATCATCCACACTGAATCAACCGAGCATGATTCAGTTATCTTTCGAAATTTCCTGCTTATATTGATGATTTAACACAAGGTTTTTACGATTTTTGCATGATTTTGGCTAACCTTTCGGAAACTCTGCCTTTTTCAAAAGCCATTTCATTCATTCACTTTTTTTCAATTCAGTTTCGTCCAAGTTCCTAGCTGATCAGCTTGTCTCGTGAACTAGAGGCTGGCGAAGGTGCAAAGTCATTGATGGTGGCCACCATCCTGGCAGCACATTAGTAGGACATCGCAAGGCGAAGGAATTGAAATGTGTTGCATTATGCTGTTTCCTTGATGCCATGAGTGAAAATTGAAGAATTTCGAACACAACATCTATCTGGTTTAACTCTATAAATACATAGACTTTGAATACCACATCAACTGTCGTAGGGCATACCAAAACTTCCGTTTAACAAATTTGTCATATGATCATTCTGATTTTTTATTTATTGGTCATATTTACAGCAATATGTACTATGAATTATAGCAGCAAGTTAACTGAATATGATCAAAAGACGGATTTTATGAATTTCCACTATCATGGTTAACGTTGTGGACACCACTTTCACAAAGCGATGGTTCGAGTTAAGTGTCTGCAGCAGTTGTTCTTGCTAAGCTAATCTCTGTAACGGTCACACTGAGGCGAATCAAATACACTGGATCATCGGACAAATGAAATAGCTTTCTTAGCCTGGCTTTTATACAGGACTCCAGCCACGCAGAAGTGACCCGAGAAGGGTGAATTTCCACGATAGAGGAGGTCCTCGGGCAATTGTCGATTGATATTGTTCGTTTTTCGCATCCAATCCATCCTGCAGGAATAGTATTGACTGATATATAGGAAAGAAAACTTTCGCTTACGACTTACTCAAATTGCGACCAGATGGGCAAATAGTATCGATCGAAGATCGCTCAACGACCGCGTTCTATCTCAGAATACCTAGCATGCTGCCAAGTCATTTCAGCACGGCTAGAGCTCTGTATAGAGAGGCAGAACTGAAAAATTCACTTCCTTAGTCTATCTCTGGTGATCTACTCTTCCCAGTTCGCTTATGCGTCACGACTACGAAGATTAGCATGGTAATGAACGAATCCTTGAGTCGACTTTCATTCAATATCTGAGCTGATGATCATTATTCTGCTTTTAAAAATTGGAAAAGTGCTACGCACTTCAGTGCGTTGAACACATATTGAAATGCTTTCCAATTTACAAGAATGTGTGTTTGCAGAAAATCATTACATTCAGTATCCGAAATAATTTTTCAGAGGGAAATGGTAAGCGAATCCACCTCAACTTTGTAAGAATTTTCGATGCACATTCAATCACGAATCGCCTTCGTTGAAAAATCCCGCCCGGTTGATCGCGAGAACACATGGCGCGCCCCCAGGTAGTAGATAGGGAAACTGAACGCGAACGTAAAACGACCATGTGCTTCCTAGAGACGCAGGTGGATTTAGTGGATGGATGACCTCAATGTTTCTGCAGAGCTCATTCGACAGAACTATTTTTCTACGAGTCAATTGGCCAAAAGTCTACAATGAAGAGACTGGAAAGTGCATGGGAGGCGGTTAGGGATTGCCTCCAACAGATAAGCTCTTCCTGTTTTCTCCGAGAGAGACTGGCATGCTGTTCGTCAGTACCCGGCTCTCACGTTAACAGCCTAGCAAGCCGTACGGTGGGATTAGAAATGCTCGAAGCAGCAATGAAAATAGGCTTCATTCCGTGACCCCGAAAGAGTCCTCGGTATGGCAGCGTTGGGTACGAGTGCGGAGAAGGTGCTAAAATCTCAGGGCCAAAGAGGCTGCCAAAATCGTAATGGTTTAAAATGACGATCTGTACCCTATAACGCGCGAACACTTCATACGAATCCGCTGTGAAAGATCTATTAATGCTGTCACGAACGATTAGATACAATATCATTTCCCTGGTTGACTTGAGAAGACGCCCTCCATTTCTGCTGCCGTTTATGACACCAGAGAAGGAGTGCTTCTTGGAACATACGATCGTAGAGATGCCGGTTGAGCTGGCGTTCTCGTCAGATCGAAGTTGCCATAAAAATAGATAGCGTAGAAAGAGTGGTTCAAATCGGGCGTCGGTAGTGCAACGGTTTAGCACGCACCTAGGGATAGGGTGAAATGTGGGTTCGAATTCCACATGACGCAAATGTTTTTGCGTGTCACTCTTTATAATTAGGTATATTATAGAAAATAATCATTTGAATAGCTCACCACCCTGATCTGGTGACTGCGGTTGAGATGATTTGTAATAGTGCCGGCTTTAACGGTTTTCGTTACATACACACCAATATCAAGCTATGATGAAAACAATGTCGAAGCGTTCCAAACGGACTGCCAAGAGTTCTACAGAGAAGACCACGTATTTTCTAAGGTCACCGTTGGAGATTTCAACGTAAAAATTGGACCTTTGAGAACGTCTGAAGAACGTCACATTTCAACCCACGAGCTACAATGAATCACACAGGGTAAGAGGCTATCATGACCACCAAATCCATGGTAGCTCACAATTCCAAAATCCTTACTCCCAGCGGCAGACGTGGGAGTCTCCCATTGGAGAGTACCATAACAAAATAGACCATATTTCAGTAAATCGAAGGCTTTGCCTGACCGCTGCCGTTATTGGTCCTAAGTTCTACACGATGGGATCAGATCATCGTTTCCTGCGCCCCAGTGTTTCATTTTTCACGGAAAGAGCACAAAGCCGCTAAACTCGAGCAGTAAAAGTCGCGAAAGTGCATCAACATGAGTTTACTTAAGCCATTAGCCGGCTCTTGGAAGATATCGTTGTTGACAACATCAACAAAGAATATGATCGGCTCACTTGACATCTTCACGCTAGCGCTATAGAAGCCGAGAGCCACGAAGTCACGAAGAGACGCCTGTCTCCGCAAATACTTTAGCTGATACGTCAACGTGGAATCGCACGAGCAACAGGCAACCGAAACCTTACGTCCGAACCTACGAAATGCTGCAGAGAAGCGATGAAAGATGAGCGCAAAGAGACACGAGTAGCAGTTACAACAGAAGCTTCAGAAGCTGGGAACAGCATTCGCAATCCCATCGAAGTCTCGCAATTACAAGTCAATGATGATTGCACTTCAAGGCCCTGACGGGACATTTAAAAGCTCCAGAAGCGCAGTGAAAAAAACCATCCACGATTACTACTCAAGATCTCAGCGATAGCCATGTCCGCTTATCGTCATACGAATTGGAAGGGGTGAATTTATTGTTCCACCGATTTTCTCTTCTGATTTCCGACACGATACATCGTGGTTGAACAATAGCACAACACCTGGCCCAGACAAGGTAAGACTAGAACACCTGAAAAACCTACCGCCAGTTCCTATTAACACTCTGACTCGACTCCTTTCCTTAGCTGTCAGAATACAGAGTTCTCAGTCATTGGAAATTTTGCAGGACCGTGTTGCTGTTCAAGAAAGGAGACCTTCACGACATAGGCTTTTATCGTGCCAACATGCTTGCTGTCCGTCGTGTGTAAACTCTTCACTCGAGTCATCCTAAACAGCTTCGACAGAACACTGCACGAAAGACAGCCATGCAAACAACCAGAGTTCCATAAATAATTCACTACCATAGACCACATCCACGCCATCACAAAACTCATTGAAGTTTCACGATAGCACAAAAGACCGCTTTCTCTTACTTTTATTCATTCCAAGAAAGCCATTGATTCTGTGGAAACAGAAGCGGCCATAGAAGATCTGGACACCCAGGGCATCTCTACTTGTTACATGACGATCTTTGTGAGTTATATTTCGCAACCGAAATACTATGTTGGAAAGGAAGTTCTGGGCACTTTAATAAGCGTGAAATAGTGCAAAAACGTTTGCGTCAGCCGGGATTCGACCCGGATCTCACTCTTTATGGGAGCGTATGCTAACCGTTGCACTACCGACGCTCGGTAGTGCACTCCACATATTGCGTATACTATAACATCATACCACAGCAAGTGGCAGTCAAAAATAAAAGTAATTCAGACGGAAATATTACAGTTGCCCGCGCGGGATTTTCTCCTTAAGGTCTAGGGTGGAAGGCCTAAATTATTCTTCTTTTCCCCACTTTGTTACAAGTCTCGGCCATGTCCAAACGATGCAATCGCAGATCGTGCTTGAGTTGCGTAATTATTGTAGAAAGAATCTTTCACAGCGAACTGCAATCGATGAAATCAACGAAGTTGAAGGGGAAGGCGCAGCAAGCAAATCTTTCACTGGACGCTGGTTTCAACGCTTCTCAGTGCGCTGGAGATCTTGACCTTCAAGACAAACCTCGTTCAGAGCGCCCAACCAAGATTGAACAACGAAGATTTTAATGCTGCTTTGGAAGACAAACTTTCGTCAAATACTTGCGAACTGGCTACCGAAATTGGTGTTTCTCATACAACTGTGCTAACTCATCTCCAACAGCTTGACTTTTTTCCGGCGGGGCGAGTTATTTCCAACTCCATTTTTCGAATGATATACATGAATCGGTGATGCTATTTTATATTAAGACGGCTGGTTCATGATACTGTCTGTACTCCGACAATATTTCGTTTTTTTTTTACCAGACAGTCGTTTTTTGAAAGCAGAATATTATTAACGCACATTAAATATCATCAGCATTCGTCTTGCATATAAAGTATCACCGAGTAAGGTTTCTACTTGAACGGTACTCAACCGGTAAAGATGCGACTCAAAAACGAAAACGAACACCATCAACGAGAACGAACCACTGTGGACATCAGCTTCAATTGTTACACTCTGAAAAGGAGAAAGACATCGAAATGTTGTCGGGAAAATTTTAGTTCTCATCTAGCCCCAAGTGCGCTATCATTTTTGACAAGCATTTCTTAATGAAATAAGCCGCCACTTCAGTAGGTCGGCAATATTGTCCAGCCATGTCGCTGTAGTTCATTAAGAGAAAAACAAGGATTAACAAAAGTTACTTTTGAAACTTTTGTGAATTTCCTTTTTTTTTTCTTAAACGACCTGTTGGCTTTCGAAAAGTGAAGACATCAACATCATCAATGAATTACAGGAACGGCTCATTGTGATCTTCCAGCACTTTGAAGTGTACAAATGGCAGCCGATACGCATATAAAGGATAAAGGATAAAGGATAAAGCTCTCGGCGTTGATCAATCCCTGAGGGATGCGCCATGCATTCAACTTCAATTTTTAATTTCGTTTGAGGTGATTGAATGCATATCTGGGCCTTTACGATGACTCGCGGTGGCCTCTAACATCCCTGTATCCTACCCAGACAAGTCTGAGACCTGTCTAGGTAACAATTTACCACCCCGGAGAGGATGGATGACATGGTGAGTCATGAGCGCGAGATCGAACCATTGACCTCGTGCGCGACGCAGAGCACCTCTAGCCACTGCGCCACATGCGCTCTGACACGTATAAAATCGTAAATAAATCGATACAATTTCTTTTGCGTCAGAATCTACATAACCACAGGAAATCAGTAAAAGGAAGCAAGAGGAAGTGAGATAGAAGAACGATGAGATGATTGAAGTATAGCTGAAAGGTCTGGTCAATATTAGAGCAGCGATAGTACATTTATTGGAGCAGATCTAAGCCATTGACAGAGCTTATCGTTTAATTCTTGGGCTTGGTTCAACAGTTGTTCAGCTGATGATTTGCTCAGAATGTGACATCAACAAGAGATAAACTGTGCGGTAAGACAGTGGGCTGCCAACATAATCATATAGTTCTTAAAACACGAGCCAAGAATACGAAGTGGGTTAATAGGATATAACGCAGTATATTTTTAGCCTGTGCAATCTTATTGGAATCTATAAGAATCATTACAAAACAGAAGGGTCACTGGTAAATTTCAAACAAGATTAAACTTAACATCAAACTTAAAACAATATTTCGACATGTTTCATCTATAATTAGCCTTTGCAAAGTCTACTGTTAATCCCTACTTCTATCGATAAAACTCTGAATTTCATTACGCAACTTGAAAGCTGTGAAGATAACGCGCTCCACCGAAAGGCAATCGCAATGACCGCCGCGCGAACTTGCGTCGCGTCCTATCGACGGCCGTAACCCACTTCCACGTGCACTAACAACGGCCGTACACTACAGCGCCGCTTCCTACACGACGGCCTTGCCCAAAAGGTCAACAAATTCTATGAATACTCCAATACTTTTGGTCCCTTCATATCGTTTATTTCTGTCATACACCTATCTGTATTCGCAAATGTATTCTTCGTTGCTAGGGCGTTTTCGCCTACATATGCGGTGAGGTTGTTGCCGCTTTTCATGACTCAAGCCGAGTGTTTTGATATCATTGTGCAATTGCTCAAGATCAAAAGGCAGAAGAATAGAGAAATGAGCATGCAGGAGGCTAGGAAGCCCATGAGAGCTGCGACACTCTCTGAATGGCTCGTAATAATTGAACAACATGCATACAGAGCCGGCGTTATTCTCCAGCACTGTTAGCTGGATCTTGTTCGACGTTCGTGATACGGCTGGCGCGGGAGTTTGCGATCGCAAACACTCCATCCACAGGTCGGACACAGCCATGTGGCAGATACAGGACGATAATCTGTGACAATATCAGCCACAATTCAAAAGTTCGACTTTCTGTTGAATTTCGGCACCGGAAGGGTTCAGGAAGGGGAAAAAGGTAGAGGCATGGGGGGGGGGGGGGGAGGAAAGAGGGAAGCGAAGACCACCGGAGCGTTGATGCTGAGAAGCCGGTGCAGAGCACCAACCCCGCGCAGGGGCGCGCCAGAGGGTACTCGACTCGAGAAAGAAAAAACCGAGGTCGAGCGGG
>JAHQIW010006018.1:0-25952 GCA_019055375.1 Parelaphostrongylus tenuis | reverse complement strand
TTGGGAGTTTGTTTCAAGAGGTATTTCTAATAGGAGCTCATTCCTTCATACCTAATTATGTTAATTAAAAAATGATCCTTTCTCAATGTCATATAGTCACCTTCAGCTCTCATAAATGGCCACTTGTCGATGGGCAGGTGAATAGATATGTAGTTGGAAGTTCAAAGAAGTGTATCCGTAATATATAGCATCTACTTAAGCCTTAAAGCTTTTTAGTTCAGCAATCGTTCTCCACCTAATGACCATTGTGACCATTGGCGAGGGTTTACTGGGAACAAGGAACTTTTGCCTATGGCCGTGTTTTGCATACCAATAATACTGTTAGATGAATAATGCGAGTATATGTTCGAATTATAAGCAAAGAGGAGCTTCTTTTGAGAATTTTTTTACAGGCTAGTAATAGCATAACGAGAGCTACATTTCAATACCATCCATTGCATTATTCTGATCAATCGTTACCCTGTGTGACTTTTGATTTTATTGATGCTTCAGTGCTACATTATATGTCGGCTCAATAAAGATAATTGTCTCAAACATATCACACTTGAAATTCAGTTTCCGCTGACAACGGCAGATGTGAGAAGAAGTTCGATCCAAGCGGACCCGATGCCAACATCCGCACAGCTCTGTTCACTACACTTTGCCACATCGTTCTCGACCAACTCGCCATGATTACGCTTATAGTCTACATAGAATTGTTTCGCTTTACAAAACGAAGCTTAGGCACAAGCAGAAAGCTGTCAATGTCGTTTGTTTCATTACTCTGACTAATCGTCACCTATGTGACTTTGATTTATTGATGCTTCAGTGCTACAATATATGCCGGTTCAATAAAGATAATTGTCTCAAACATATCACACTTGAAATTCAGTTTCCGCTAACAACGGCAGATGCTGAAGCGAAGTGCGATCTAAATGGACCGATGCTAACATCCGCACCGTTCTGTTGATCACACTTTGCCACGTCGTTCTTGACCAATTCGCCATGGTGATGTTTGAGGTCTACAAAGAATTTTCTCGCTTTACAAAACGAATTATGCAGAATTAGGAAGCAGCTCAAACCGCGATAGTTCTTCCAATGGTCAAGTGCCGCGGAGGAATAGTTGCTGACAGATGGTAGTAGAAAAGTGATAGTAGGCCAGGATTTTCTTATAAATTTTTCCCCCCGAAAAAATTAAATTACCATTCAAAGGACTTATGCAAAAGTTTTCTGAAAAGGACTGTGGATAAGTATAAATAAAATATTTTATAAATGTTCTAAAAGATCCTTTATAAATACATGGTTTCTTCCTTTGCAAGTGTGGATTATAAATGGAGAGTTGCATAGTTTCTAACAAAAATAACGCCATTGAGGTTTGTTCCATCATATTTAATCATTTACTGACCAGCAGTCATATTTGGTGACGAAAGGAAATGTAAATATCTTGGAAAACTACCATAATAACATCAGAGAACGCGTCGGCAGCCTCTTTTCGTAGCCGTCTGAACCTCGCGCCAGCCGAAAATGGAGCCTTTTGCAGAGTGTTATATTAAATGCCATACCATTTAGAAAAAACGAGCAAAAAATAACATGAAATTGCCATTACTTTCAAATAATCAATTTTCGTTCCACTCTAATGAATCAGTTTAATGCTATAATATTTCTACTAATTTTCAAAAATTGTTAATCTTTGAACGGCAGTGAACGCAGGTCTGATTTTTCACGGAGTTATATCTCTCTTCGGGATCTCTCAAATGAATGTTTGATAGATAATGAAGACCCACCCATATCCATCGTGGGATCAAGTATAACATCCTTGCACGACATTGGTTCGTAAGCAACGTTAACGAAAATTTGACCCATAATCTTCGAAAAACACAATATAAATGTAAGAGCTGCAAACTTACTGTACGCATTCCAAGATGTGATACAACTACACGAAATCCATTCTTGCTAACTGCAATGCCAGGGACACGAGCACGGACATTTGGTGGCAGCAGAGTTTACCTTGGCCACAGGCAAACTGAAACCATTGACGGTGAAAGTCCTGGTGCGCGCTGCAGCAAATTTTTACTTTTTATGATGAATAAGTGAAAATTGAGCCACAATTCTAGACAACATTTTAGCACAATTCTTTTTTGTGCTTTCAGTTTCGAAGTCAATCTATTAAAAAGCAGGTTATGTTATCTCCTGAGCACTGAGAGAAATGTTAGAATGAGAAATGTTGTGACTAGTGTATATGAGATTCTACCTAGGACTGCGAGCTCTTCTACATGATAACACTCTTCTTTTCATTGCCTTAACCTGATAGTATCACGCAACATCCAAACACTGCCAACAGTGTGGCTAGCAGCGAAATCATAGGCGAACCAATTGAAGTTTTTCATTGTTCTTTTGTTTCTCAAAAATCTGAGGAGAAGTTGTAATAAACTCAATTGGAAAACAAATTCCCATTACTCCTATCAATTCATTCACAAAGTGACAAAGAATTCGGTACTCAGCGCATTTAAAGAAAGCGTTGCAAATCCCAGGACCGACTATCTATTAACCTCGGCATAGTTTGAATAAATCAGTATCTTCTTCTGTTTAGCAGCTCCGAGGTGTTATTAATAGTATTTATTGAATATTAGCGAAGCATATAACAATACAGTCAATAATGCAGCACGAATATTACAACAGTCGTGGTGGCTAACGTTTCGGCAAGGTTCGCCATCTTCAGAGCCTGGAAAGGTCAAATTTATTCGCAAATTATTAGATCAAAGGCCTTCATTACCCTAGCAGAAAATGTAAGAGATAAATTTAGGGGTCGCGTAGAAAAAACTTCATTCCAAAAACACTCACCGCTTAGATGTTTTGGGTCTTTCAATTAATCATTGAAGACCTGCAACTTGGAGTTTCGGTTATGTAAGACTGTGCCTGGCTCAGGTCGGGAATATTAGCCTGAGATATGGTGCTAAGTTATTACGAGGCAATCACCTTTGCGGTTCATTTTTAGGCCTTTGCTGTGTATCCAAAAGGCTTCCAAAGTTTTACGTGTAGACGATTTCGATTCCTGTGAGAGGAACGTGAATTTAATGTCAAAATCTGCTCCATTATGCTTCTGTTCTGAGGTTTTTGGGTCGCTGTTACGTTTCCCAGCTAGGCGCTCTTTTACGCGGATGCAGAGCGCTCTACACTTTTTGCCAATATATTCAACCCCGCATGCCTCGCAAGAGATCAGGTAAAGTGTACCTGACCTCATGCAGTCGCCGTCTCTGCCGTTTGGGCAGACTTTGCAGTCGTTGGTTTCCCAGAGACGATCATACAGCGGTTGCGGACTAGTTGACGTTTAGTATTTTTGGTAGTATCTCGACTACTGCTACCGAATTATTTAAACCTGCTCTTCTTAAGCAGCGTTTAATGGCTGCACTCACTGCGTTAGAAATAAAAGGCAGGATGAACGGAACTTTATCCTCGTTTGACATTCAGCATAAAGGCGCCAAATTTCCTCTAAATTTAACCCGAGAAGCTCCTATCGTGTTATAACCATTAGAGGTGGTTATTTTTCTCGCCAAGCCCAGGGACTCTACCTTGTGTTCTTTCCTGTGCCACACATTAAAAGCTGTTTGAAACATCTTTTTCATAAGTGCGCATTTTGTGTGCGAGGGATGAGCAGATAGGTAATGAACCAGGATGTTTTGTTGCTTGGTTTACGATACCACTTTGTGTTATAGGAATTTTGGGGACGTTAACTGAACGTTTAAAAATGGAAGCCAATTTGCCTTAGGTTTCTCACGGGTGAACGTTATGTACTCTGACTGGCTATTTAACAACTCAAAACATTTGTCCATCTCCTCCTGCGTTGAGCAGACGACAAAACAATCATCTATATACCTACAGTAGAGTAACGGCCGGAGATCGAATATTGGTGCCTCTACTTAGACATAAAAGAGATAGCAATGGTCGGAGCTAGTCGTTGTCCCATTGCCAGCCCTCTGATCTGCGCAAAATAATTTCCAGACCATCTAAAGAATGAGCAGCTTAGGCACTCTTTTAAGAGAGCCATGATCTGCCGAATGGAGAAGCTATATATGTTCGTAGTGGTTCGTGCTCCGTTAGAAGCTCGCATATGGCTTGCATAGTGGACTCATTCGACAGTCGACACAAACTGGCAAATTACAGAAACTATTACAATTAATTGAACACAAAACGCGTTATCAGCATTAATTCTTGTTCGTTAAAGAAAAAACACATCAAGCAGGCGATGATTTTACAGCGTTGGCGGTGCCTTCATTTTGTATCAGATGAAACAGACAAAACAGAATTCAAAACGTTCGATGTCGAAAAACCCTCTTTGATATTTTGGCAATGCGTGGAAATTCCCACTTCACACACTATGTGAGTTGCCATAAAGCTGAGACCAGCGCAGTGAAGGAAATACTTTTCACAACATTTTTTAGTTCTTTGGAGGTACAGCCGCCAGTAGAGAGGTCTTTAAAATTGAACTTCGATCGTATGCTCCATCAACTTTAGCAACTTGGGAACAAATTCTACTATTGCCCACTATCTTAGGAGTCGGAATTGTACTTGATGCAGTTCTGTGTAGTTTCTTTTTATTCCTTGTAAGATCCACAAATAAATGCTTGGAAGCGCAGTCTTAGGTGAAAAGCCTTCAAACTTCGTACTATGAAGAATTTGTGATTGCTACACAAATGAAATGAAAATTCGCTATACCAAAATTTACTCTTAACAAACTCTTATTTGTAAGACAGCCTTGCAAAATTGCAAGAAATTGAGGGCGCTTCATAAACATCCCGCTGCTTTGAAGTTTGATGAGGCGTTAGTGAGGTGACTAAGAATATCTTAGTTGAGCGTCACTTCACTCACGCTTTAAACAGCGTCCACACCACTTTCTCATTTCGATGCAAGCCAACTTTAAAGAGTGCAACATTCTTGTGCCTTAGAAAGACACCTCAAATTTTCCTTATTTACCTGTCACACAGTTCCCATGATATCCGTATTGTTCGATTCTTTATGCTATTTCATCTTCTCCTGTTTCTGAACACATTTGAGATTCTGTAGAAGTTTCTGCTTGGTAATCAATTTCTTCTTCATTAACAAACAGAATTTACGGAGCTGTAAATAGGGTATGATACTGGTAGATTCTCCCAGTGTAATTTCGGCTTCTTTGAAACTTGTTCCCTGAAATTTTGCAGCAAAAGTTGTGCTTCATTTTTGTCAGTCAATCCTCTACGAATTCCCTCTTGAAAGTGCAATTGCAACGTCGGTGTGTAGTCGACTGTGATTTTTTATTTTTGGGAAAGTCACGACTTTATGTTCCAACATTACAAAAGAGATGATGAGAATTGATGTTGAGCCGTAGCACGTGAGGAGTCGGTGTTCACTGAAATTTCATTGTCTTTCCTGTGTACTTCGTTTCTTCACAAATTCAGCCTGCATTCCTCGCCAACCAATTTACACGTGCTTCCGCTCAGCAGAATCTATTATAAAAAGTGCTTTGAAAGATTTAATTATAAATCTGACTTATTGAGAATATCTGGAGCACCTGCAGAAAAAAGAGTTTTAACTCCAGCATTGTTCACGTATGAGTGCTGAGTGCTAAATCCGTTGCTGTCTTGTGAGATGACCTGGTGCAGGAAAATGGAAAAATTACTTTCAGTTGAGTTTACATGCTCATTTAGTTATTTAGATAACAAGAATAAATACTTCTAAGACTATGCTAAATCATCTGATAGCTCCCTTTATGATTTACTGAAGCCATAATCTCGATAGTTTCGGGAAGTGGAGTGTTGCCTGCTGGTCAAGGTAAGAAGCACAAAGTTTCTATAATTGCACAAATACTTCTAACCATTGATGAAAGTTCATGAACTCCAATCACAACGAATATGTGTGTCACATTCCGAGACCTTTGATCGAAGGATTACGAATTGAAATTTTTTATTCTATTTTATTTTATTGACCCGTTTGAAAATCTTCTTTTTCACTGAGCAAATTCCAATACTTCCAGAATCCAATTCGTATTTTTGTCTTCTTCTTGAACATCTTAGAATCGTCGTAAAATACTGGTTAAGCGAATCTCTTTGCAATTTCGAGGATAGCCTGGTTGTGGCGCTCCATAGGGCGTTTGATGTTGACTGCAGAAGAGTGTTAGAAGTGGCGACCGCTTAGTACTGCGCCCTTGATTTCAAAATAAGAGATGAAAAAGTTAGAATCATTATTCATCATGATGACTTGATGTTCAATTAGCCAGTAAAAAAACTACGAAACTTTGCTGCAGCGAACACTCGTACCTTTACTGTCACTGGCTTCACTTTACCTGTTGCCACGATTTACAATGGAGAGGTTACAGTTTCTAAACGAGTATCTGGCATTGCAAGTAGCAGAGGAGCAGTTCAAGCATTAGTAAACCGTCTTGTTATGCAAATAGTGAGTCAACAGCTTTCGCATTCCGATTATTTTTTCTTTTTCGCAACTTCTGGAAAGGTGTGGGTGGCAAGCACTGAATTCTAATAATTTCCATTGAAAGCAAAAAATGAACTCTTTAAGGTAGTGAAAAATTTCTGCTTTTTAGGTTTTGATGTTCTCAAAAGCCAAGGCCTGAGTGCACTTCTACCTGATGCTGTAGTCTCATCCATTTTGAGCCAACCTGGCACAAAATTGGCACAAAGACATGGTTGGCTTAAATAATAATGAAGAGAACTGTTGAAATTTGAGCGTGGTCTTGAGAAATTACTCGAAATAAAGGTATAATATGATGAAAAATACCACCCGACGAGCAATCGAGTGTGCAACACTGTAAGTTTGGTGATAATTTCATTTGACTTACAGTGTAAATCATTCGTCTTGAATACCTCTCTCAAGAAGAATAGGGCTCCCGAGAGGATTGGCTAATATGATTGAGAGATGAAAGGTTCTGTCCGACTGGCAAGACTGTAAGGCCGAAACATGTGTATCGGGCTGTACAAGAGCCCATTACCTGACCACATGACATGTCGGCTCTAATAATAATGAAGAGATCAATACCAAAAAAAAATGTAGAGGGAGTTAGAATTGCAGAACTGTGTTTGTTGTTGCCCTAAAGAAAGAAACATTTTTGAAAAACCATTGGAAAATGTCTTTCATAAAGAAGAAGGATGTCGCAATAAAACTAAGATTGAAGCCTTTGGAATTGATGATATTTTTTGTAGTAGTTTGTCATGTCTTTTTTTTTGTAAGAATGATATGGCGTTCAATGTATCACCCAATGATTTAAATTTTGAAGGATAGAAATAATAACTGCTCACAGTTGTCTTTAGCTTTTTCACTTTTCTACTACCATGGCCCATGGCTACCAGATTTTTCAGAAAAAGCGGCTCTGAAGAAGGCGAACTGCCGAAACGTCAGCTATCGAATAAAGTTTAATGTAACACCTCGTGTTCTGCTCAAAGAAGAAAATCAAGAATCATACTGAAGCATGCCGAGGTTAATAGACAGTCGGTCTTGGGAACTCCTATGATCTTTTAGTAATGATGTTGGAATAGAAATGTGTTGTTGGCAACACGTGACCGGAATCTGCACTAGTAGTATGGCGAGACAGGCAGGAATGTGTACGGCAACACCTGAAGACGCAACAGTAATGCCTATACCAGGCAATATCACTTCAATTTGGAGTTCATAGTCAATATGAGACCAGTTGCACCGAATATAACATGGACGAGGAATGTATCTGTCTCGGGAGAAGAAAAAATCGATCCGAGATATGCCGCTAAGTCACGGGTGATGACAAGGCATTCATGTTTATTTATATTTGAATTTTTGGTATAAATCTAGAAAGCCTCAAGGGATCGACGGAACCGAGGGAGGGTGTTACTGATGAGTCCCAATAGGACGAAGTAGGCGCCTATATAGCACTAGACCTATGGCTCAAAATATGCATATCCTTATCAGATTAAATCATTTTGAGCGGGTCTGTAAAAAAAAGCAGTCGATAGCAGAAGTATAGTTCATTTTAAAAGCCGTAAGCTCGACTGCCGGTCACCACAAAGTCAGGTAATAACATCATCCTACTTTGGGTGCTTAATTTTACTCGGCGTCGGTTCCTTTGGATGATTGTTTCACCTCAAGGGATCGACGGAACCGAGGGAGGATGCTACTGATGAGTCCCAGTAGGACGAAATAGGCGCCTATATAGCACTAGACCTATGGCTCAAAATATGCATATCCTTATCAGATTAAATCATTTTGAGCGGGTCTGTAAAAAAAGCAGTCGATAGCAGAAATCTAGAAAGCCTTAAGTCTTTTGCGCGCTGAAGATTTTCGTTCTTGTGCGAGAATAGTTTTTTTTTTCGACTTTAGAACTCTTCTCCTTATGCATTGCGCCCTATACATACACACACGTACCCAGTATTGTATCTTAACCAATTTTATCCCTGTTCTCTAGGTGTTTTTTGACAGGGGCACAGAGCGGATCTCCCGTTTCTGCGATATGTTCGCCGCCGCGCTTAAGAGATCAGTGTATGCATAGATTTATGTTTATGCATATGTATATATATGTGTGTGTTTATATACCTATATCTACATATATGCATATGTACTTGTATTATATACATATACATATATATTCAAATGTATGTATATGTAAATGAGTATAAATATACACATATACATGCCTGTATACATATGAATATATATATATATATACACTTCTTAAACACTTTATTGATCCGCCTTCCCAGTTTTATCTTTCACTGCGCTAATCCCAGTACTTCTAGCATCCAATTCATCTTCCTGAACGACATAGAATACTGGTTGAGCGAGTCTCCAGGATAGCCTGGCTATGGCGTTCCATAGAGCGCTGTCGTTGACTGCTGGAGATAGTTGGGGAGTGGAGCTCGGCTCCACACGCACCACGACGAGCATCAAAACCACTCGGCCATGCCGCTCATATAAATATATACATATATATATATATATAAATATATCGTTATATATATACTTGTATATATACTTACCGTTATCGAACGCGCAGTCGAAAGGTCGATGCTAGGAGTATCTCGTATTTCGCAAATGAGACAAAGGATCCGAACTTCCGACCTACGTCAACAACCGAAAATCAGAGACGCCGTTCTACACGCCAGGATATTGAAAATAAGGTGGGCCGGACACGTGATGCGCTTCAACGACAACCAATGGACGAGAGTCGTTACCGACTGGATTCCTCGGGACGTCAAGCGCTCTAAAGGAAGACCACTGACCCGTTGGTCCGATTTCTTCACGAAAGCGATGGAAGAAAGATATGATGCTCAGCGAATTCCTAGAGCGAGGTGGACCCACTGGGCTACTCTGGCACGCGATAGGGAAAAATGGAAGAGTTGCTGGTACCCACTCGAGTCACTCGACGATCAACGGGACGACAGGTGATACAGGTGATATATATGCATATGTATATGTACACTATGCTCGTGCAATCACCGTATTTACCGTTGGGGCATATTATACATCCTTTCGTTTGACATAGACGGTCGTTTATCAACAACGTTTTGTAGCTTTATTATCTTGTTTGAAAAAGAGAGCATTAACGGGATTCTGCTATCGTTAAAGCTATCGTTTGGTAGTGCATCATGCTCTCTAAATGTATACCAAGGAGCTCGATTTCGCACTTGTTGGAAATGGCTATAACCCGAGAAAATTTTAAGGTTCTATCCGCTGCTCCTTCCCAATACATAAGCCGGCTGGTGAACGGAAACCGGTTTCAAAAAACCTTTTTTACATGTGAAGAGCTGAGAGGAGAGTTAAAGAACGAAGACATTTTGGCTACTTGACTTCCAGTGACATTTCGTAATGTAGTCGTTATCGGATAGACCATATTTGAACGTCCAGGAAAGGGAGCCAGATATTTTTCGGTATCTCACAGGTAAACTTTATGCACTCTGACTGTCCGCTTAGAAGCCTAAAGCATTTGTCCATTTTTTTCTGAGTGAAGCAGATAACCAAACAATCATTCATATGTCCACAGATAGCATTGACTGGAGACCAATCGAAGGAACTTTTACTTTAGGCATAAAAGCAACAGCTAGACTAGGCACCAGTCGCTGCCCCATTGCCAACTCTCCATAGATTTCTAATCTATGCAAAATACTCTCTAGACCATCTGAAGATTGGGCAGTTCAGACACTCTTTCAAAAAATTCACGACCTGTACTGACAAGCCATACATATTCATCGCTTCCTTGTGTTTCTTAAGAGGCTCATGGTGGCTAGTAATACAGAGTCATTCGAAACGTTGGTATACAGGGTGACTTCATCACATAAGCGCTTTTTTGAAGCACGCTACGTAGACGATCCAAGAGCACTTGAGTGCTCGGGAAATGGACTGAAATATGTTTTAGAAATCGGGATATCATTAGAGTTAAAAATACGTTCTATCTACCGAGCTGTTTACATAGCTGATGATCTGCCTTACACTGAAAAGCAATGGATTATTCAATGTGAAATTATTCCTCCTTTGGTAAGTCATAAAATTCTTGAAGCGTTTGCGTTTGATGAAGCTTAGGAGAACTGATGTTTCAAGCAGGTAAGGAGGATATAAATCGTTTGTCTAAGACCATGCTTTTCATCGTCCCAACCCATTCACAAGACATCCTGCGTAGGGCTGCATATAGTTTATATCAACTTCAAGATAAGCTACATTAAAAGGTCACGGCTGAAGAAGTCAGCAGGAATGAGCAGCAGGAATTAGGGGCTTATTTCTTCCACCATTCCCTCAGTCGCACTATAAACAACAAGACTTCAGCGAGGAAGTTAACAGGAGATTATGAAGATTCGCGGACGAAACTTTCAAGACCCTTTAATATTATCACGCGAGAAAGTTTCACTCAAACCTCACAAAAGTGTAATGAGAGAGGTAAGAGAGCCGATTAAGCAAGAATACATAAGACTATCTGTTAGCGATAATTGAGGTGGGGGGAGGGGAGGGGAGGGGAGGGTGGAAAGAATTTTAAAGGCAGTACAAATCAAACATTTAGTGAGCCCACAGTGGAAAAGTGGCAGGTTTGAAGCCATCTATCATTTACCGATTGAAAATCTAATCACCAACATGTCCCGTCTTCTAAAAACACATAAACTAGTATCCAAATGATGATCTCACATCTAATGATCCATTGGTTTTCAAAGTAAAGCGAATCGTCATGTTGCGCAGAAGGACCGACTGATAGGAGAGTATGGTTTTCGAACTTTAATGATATCCCAGTTGCTGAAACATATTCCAGCCCATCTTACAAACACTCAAATGCACTTAAATCGTCTACATAACAAGTGCTCAAACAACGCGTACGTGATGGAATGACTCGACGTGATCACCCTATATACAAACGTATCGAATGACTCTGTGTTGCAAGCCATCTGTGAGCTTCTTATGAGACACCGGAGAGCGATAAACATTATTGGCTTGTTGATTCAGCTCATGGATCTTTTGAAGGAGTGTCTGATCTGCTCAATCTACAGATGGTCCAGGGAGTAATTTCACCACATCAGAAATTCACAAAAAGTTGGCAATGGGGCAGCGTCTGACACCTAATCTAGCTACTGCCTTTATATCCAAAGTAGGAGTTTCTATGATTGATCTCCAGCCATTGCTCTATTGTAGATATATAGACTTCGGACCCCTTATTTGATCTGCCTTCACAGCGTTTTTTTTCACTGTACGGATCCCATATTTCTAGCATATAATACGCTTTATCCCTTGTCTTCTTCTTGGACGTTGTAGAATACTAGTTGAGTGACTCTCATTTCAATTTCGGAGGTTGCCTGGCCATCTCCAACCCCTAGCGTCTACGCTAGCAACGCTGGGCAGTCCACTCTATCTCCTCCGCATTTCTAACCCCCAGTGTTTGTAGATACTGGATGTATTATTGTATTACTTCTGTTGTATCATTGATGTTATTTTCCTACTTATAACAACGTAACATATATAAATTCAGCACAACATAGGAGATTAACAACAATAATACTACTGTAATGCTAAAATAATACATTCAATGTCGTTTCCACATTGGATGATAGAGATGAGAGGAGGTGGGTCACCGGTCCCCGAAGAGTCAATGGTAATAGCTCTAAAATTTTTTCTACTGCAGTAACATCAAATTTCGCTATGATTCATTTTGATAAATATTGATTTTAAACAATTCTAGAAATCGAGTGATGATTTCTCGTAAATAAATAAAGCATCATGTTGAAGCCGATCAATTTCAACGCTTCGAGTATCACCGTTGAGGGAAAATTACCAGAAGTCTAAAGAAAACCAGTTTTGGATTCCCAGTATTATGAAGAACGCTCTTACCAACAGTGAATAATGTGTGGTGCGTATGAAGAGCGTTTTAGCAAGCAGCAAGCCAAAAAGAGAAGGAGTAGCACCTAATAACGATAACAAATGACTACCACTTTTCAGTTAGATTTACTAATCGCAATCTGATACGGAAAGATAGCAGATACCTTTATATTAATAGCAATTGGGTATTACAAATAAGGGTTGCATATGGCGCAGTGGTTACAGGTGCATAGTTGATTTAAGACTCAAGGCTCACCAAGCCTTCCATCCTTGCGAACTAAGGTATTTGGTACCAGACCTGTCCAGGATGATAGTAGAGGTTATTCCATATATCGATAACTATCAGAAGTCTTTATAAAGGTCACATATGCATACACTCACCTCAAATGTTGCTTGATACAGTCAAATGTATGGCACAACTTTAGGGATTGATCAGCATCAAGGTTTTATCCTTTTCATCCTTTGTCATAGATGTAAGTTTGAATCATATAGTAATCGCGCATCGAAGAGATTTGAACTCCTGAACGAAGCAAATACATGTCATGAGAAATGGGTAATGTTTCTACAGTGCGCTATCGTGTAGGATGTGCTAAAGGCCATTTCGCAAACTGGACTATGCACAATCTAAGATTTGTACGACTATGGATCAGTACCACTGTTTTCGACTGTTTTTAAGACCTCGCTCAAAGCATTATGACATGGTAACAACATTTTGAGCCTTTCATGAGGTCTGCTACGGCACTTGTACAGTACAAGACAAGTGTTTCGGCATTACAGCCTCATCAGTTCACACGGTGCCTTTCGTTTCCATCCAACCTCTTGTAGGGAGACCCCTCCCCCTAATATAAAGAAATTCCCATCATCCACGAGTTGTCGACTGTAAAACAGTGCACGACGAGTGGCTTTTTCACTTTAAGGCACTGCAAAATGTTCGTTATCGATTTCTTTACATGTGAGGGTCTCCATTGCAAGGAACTGACTGAAACGAATAGCACCGTGCAGCTGATAAGAGTGTAAAGCCGAAACCTTGTCTTACCCTATGTAAGTTTATAGCAAACCTCATAGAAAACTCAATATGTTATCAGAATATGAAGCGAAAAATTCTCTCGGGCGGCGCTTATTTCAGCATAGTACAGTCTAAATTACTGTATTCCCTATGCATGGATCCACCACAAATCCCAACTACCAAAGTTATTCCATCCTGTTGAGGACGTTTACACAATTTCACTGTCAATTCCCTTAGCAAATTACCGCTCGGTTAATACCACCACGGAAATGAAGCTCAATTCCGAGAGGCATCTACAGTCAGACGCAGCTGAATTAGCTACTCACTCTCAATTGAACATCAACTGTTTGGCTTTGACAACGAGGATTCATGACAAAATAATCCAAAAATAGAAGCGAACGTTGTTTCTAATCCAATAGAACAAGGAATCTGACACATCGTGTTATTGACAAGACAAGAAGTTCAAATCGGACATTATAATTGCAAGAAAGAAATCATTATGTGAAAAAACAACACAAAACCAAAACTTCGCCTCTGCCTTTCCCTACAACTAGGTATCCTAAGCCAGAACCATAGAAAGAATGTTGCATAGAACACAAATGATGTACCGCGATAACAATTTGGTCATCCAGTGAAATAACGCATACCAGTATCGACTGTGTCGACAAGTACACCATAATCCGATAGCTCTTCATCATGTTTCCTTTCACATGTCTTGAACGCCTGAAATTTAGTAACAAAGATAGACAAAATCTAGAAAAGACAGGAATTTGATGAGAAATAAAAATAAGTCAACTGGGCCAGCTTATCTAGATAGGGATCGATCCAAGACATTGGCGCATAGAGAGCCCCGTGCTGTCGTCATGTACCTAATCGTCTCGCACCATCCGTAGCCATCTTTTCTCACAAACGTAAAATTCACTAATCTTCCTCCATTGTTCATAGATCTGATGAACATCACCTAAACTCGAGAAGGCGTAGAGTTCTATCTATTTCCGCTTTTTAACAATAGCATTATGATAAAACTTAATATTCAAGAATTTTGAATGCTTGCAAAACTCTGAATCTTCGAGCGGAAGCTGAACCCGTGTCCAAACCTTTTGTGGCGGCGTGTATTAACCACTACACTGTCGAAAACCCTTTTGTGTCGCTCTTTCTTCGATAGAGTGTCAAAAATGTATTTCAGGGCCAAAGTTATAGTAATGCAAGTAATGCAAACAAGATAATTAGTGACGTCAGTCTTCAATTACATGATGAAGAAAATGTTGAAGAAATTGTCCGCGGCGTATGAGATGAAATGTGGCGAGTTCGACCTCAACTAGGTCGGAACTTTTGCATATTACTCAATACGCTTGAATATATCATTACAACATGAATCCTATATTGCCCACCAATGCACAATGGGATGCCACATCCTCAACCTCGGCTGGGAGCCAGACCCACGTATCACCTTTCTGGGCGCATCGCAAGAAGAGTGAAAACAGTAGCCGCAGTAGTGCACTAGTAAAACACGCGCTTGGAAAGAGTGCCACGTGTGTTAAGCTCTCGCTCAAGGTTCAGGATATTGTGTAATACTCAGCATTTCCAAGGCCGACTATCGATTTACCTCGGTTTTGATTGATAATTACATAACCTTCTTTCGTTTGATAAAGAGGATTCCCCGCCCTTATCATACTCGCCACGACTGGTCTACATATTGACCTGTAGACTGGTAAACATAAAATACAACTCTGACGAGGGCGGAATTGCCCGAAACGTTACCACTGATACGAATTCTGCTGTACTAATTTGTATAAAATAAACGTGCATTGACCTCGTGTTTGCTGAACAAAATAAAGTAGAGAACTACTCAATACAATTGGATATATAGTTAAAACATCGTAGAACTGCTAGAAAGTTATCAAATGAAGAAATGTGGCCGATTACACGAACTTTATGCAGTACCTGGGTAGCTCAAATGTGCAATGACACTAATCCACGCTTGGTCTCGCCATTCTGAGCGCCAATATTTCGGACTACAAATATCGAAGAATCAGTGATGCGCGTGGACTTCTTCTATGGGTTTCGTTCAAAACGATAGGCCGATCACAGTTACTTGTTGGAGTCACTTGCTTACTTGAACATGAATACTACTTCAAGTTTGGTGAGAAAGCGATCATTAGCCACATACTCTTTTCTTTCCGGAGATTAGATTGCGGTCTTTATCGATCATATGTGGATTGACCACGGGACTCCCTCTTTGAGGGATCCCGCCTGGTAGTCGCGAGCGCACGTGGCGCGTCTCCATGTGGTGGATAGGGGATAAACGCGAACCAAAAGCACCGTGTGCTTCCCACAGATGCACGTGGATTTAGGAGAAGAGCTCTCTGCTTCTGTAGCGCCGACTTGACAAAAACTCCATTTCTACGAGTCAAGTCGGCAAAAGCCTGCAATCAAGCGGCTGGGAAGTACATGTAGGAGTCGCCTCCAACAAATAAGCTCCTCCGCTCCTCCGAGAGAGACTGGCAAGCTACTCGTAAGTACCCAGCCCCCATGTTTTAGAGCCTGGAATGCTATACGTTGGGTATCGAAATGCCAAAAACAGCAACAAATATGGGCCTCATTTACCCTGACCCTCAAAGAGCCCCTGGTACGGCAACGCCAGGTAGGACGAGTACGGAGAGACTGCTAAATCTCAAGGCCGAACTATGTTGCCAAGATTGAAACGGACTAAAAATGACGATCTGTACCCACAACGCAAGAACCCTTGCTCACCAATCCGCTGTAGAAGTCTATTGATTCAATCAAGAAGAGTAAGGCACGACATCATTGGCCTCGCTGGGACAAGAAGGCGCCATCCTTTTCACTTTGTTTATGACACCGGAGAAGAACTGTTCCTTGGTACATGCGATAAAAGAGGTGTCGGCGGCGTTGGCGTCCTCATCAAATCGAATTTGACCGTGAACATTGATTCGTTCGAACAGCTAACAACCCCTATCGGACGATTACGGTTGAAACGATGGGTTCCATGCCGGCTTTGACCATCTTCGTTGCTTACGCACCAACATCCAAGCTATGACGAAGACGAAGTCGAAGCATTCTATATGGACTTCGAAAAATTCTTCAAGAGAAATCATACATTCTTCAAGGTCATTGTCGGAGATGTTAACGCAAAAATTAGACCTAGAAGAACGTCTGAAGAACGTCACATAGGGACCCACGGACTAGAATGGAATGAACAGGGTGAGAGGCTATCCGAGTTTATCATGACGACCCAAAACATCCATGATTGCTCGCAATTCCAAAATTCTCTTTCTCAGCGATGGACGTGGGAGTCTCCCAATGGAGAGCACCATAACGAAATAGATCACATCATAATAAATCGAAGGTCTTGCCTGACTGACGTCGCCGTTGTTCCTAAGTTCTACACGGGATCAGACCATCGCCTCCTTCGCGCAACGTTCGAATTTTGAGGAGAGGAGAGAAAGCCGCTAAATTCAAACAACAGTCCCAGAACTACTATAAACCGGGATGTATTCAAATAATTAGTCGGCTCTTGGGAAGATACCGTTGTTGACAACATCGACGAAGAATACGATCGACTCGTTGAATATCTTCACGTTGGCGCTAAAAAAGCCGAAGTCCTAAGGTCACGAAGAGACGCTTGTCTCCACAGACACTCGAGCTGATACGTCAACGTGGAATCGCACGAGCTGCAGGAAACCGAAACCTTACGTCCGAACTTGCGAAACGATGCAGAGAAGCGATGAAAGAAGACCTCAAAGAGAGAAGGGCAGCAGTTATGGCAGAAGCTGCAGAAGCTAGGAAGAGCATTCGCAAAGCCCAGCGAGGCTTCGCCAACTATAAGACCAAGATGATTGCACTCCGATACCTGACGGGACACTTACAGCTTCAAGAGGGCTATGGAGAAAATCATCCACCAATACTACTCGGATCTCTTCGCTAGCCATGTACTCTTACCGTCATTTAAATTGAAAGAGGACGAATTTGTCGTTCCCACCGGTCCTCCCTTCCGAATCCGACATGCTGTATCGTCGGTGAAGAACAGAACAACACCCGGCCCAGACGGGACTAGACTAGAACATCTGAAGAACCTGCCGCCAGTTCTCATCAACACCCTGGCTCAGGCTCTTCACTCGCTACCTGTCAGAATGCAGGTCCCTATTCAATGGAAAACCAGCAAGACCGTATTGTTGTTCAAAAAGGGAGACCATTCACGACATAGGCAATTATCGCCCAATCTGCTTGCTGTCCGTTGTCTATAAACTCTTTACTCGAGTCATCTAAACAGGATTGACAGAACACTGGAGAAGGACAGCCATGCGAAACAACAGGGTTCTGAAAAGGATTTAGTACCATAGACCACATCCACACGATTACAAGACTCATTGAAGTTTCACGAGAGTACAAACAACCACTCTGTCTCACTTTCATCGATCTGAAGAAAGCCTTTGATTCAGTGGAAACAGAAGCGCATATAGAGGCTCTGGATAACCAGGGCGCCCCTACTCAGTACATAATGATCCTTCGTGAGCTTTATAAAGATTTCACGACCAAAATATCTCCATTCTTCAACAATATCACCATTGACGTAAGAAGAGGGGTTCGACAAGGCGATACAATTTCGCCAAAACTATTCACTGCCACCCTACAAAACGTCATGCGAACATTAGAATGGGACGAAATGGGAGTGAAAGTTGACGGTCGACAATTAAACCATCTTCGCTTTGCTGACGATATCGTTCTCATAACACCAAACATCAGCCAAGCGGAACGAATGTTGACCGATTTCGATAACGCCTGTGGAAAGATTGGTCTTCAACTGAATCTAACGAAAACAATGTTCATGAGGAACGGATGGGTTTCTAATGCCCCATTCACGCTCAACGGAACGACATTCTCCGAATGCTCCAGTTACGTCTATCTAGGTCGTGAAATCAACATGATGAACGACCTAGCTCCAGAGTTGAGCAGGAGGAAACGAGCGGCTTGGGGAACGTTTAAGAGCATCGAAGATGTAGTGAAGAGGACAAAGAACATCCGACTCCGTGCCCACCTTTTCGACTCGACAATTATCCCTGCCCTGACGTATGCAGCAGAAACCTGGTCGCTACGTAAGCAGGATGAAAGATCACTTGCCGTTATCGAACGCGCAGTCGAAAGGTCGATGCTAGGAGTATCCCGTATTTCGCAAATGAGAGAAAGGATCCGAAGTTCCGACCTACGTCAACGATCGAAAATCAGAGACGCCGTTCTACACGCCAGGATATCGAAAATAAGGTGGGCCGGACACGTGATGCGCTTCAACGACAACCGATGGACGAGAGCCGTTACCGACTGGATTCCTCGGGACGTCAAGCGCTCTAAAGGAAGACCACTGACCCGTTGGTCCGATTTCTTCACGAAAGCGATAGAAGAAAGATATGATGCTCAGCGAATCCCTAGAGCCAGGAGGACCCACTGGGCTACTCTTGCACGCGATAGGGAAAAATGGAAGAGTTGCTGGTACCCGCTCGAGTCACTCGACGATCAACGGGACGACAGGTGATACAGGTGATGTGGATCGAGGAACGAGAGGTGTTTGAAGTACTGCCATGTTAACTGATCTCTCTGTATTTCGCTTTTGATTTCTCTTTTCCGTAGCTCTAACCGGTAAAAAACGACAAATGTACATCTTATGAATATTGAATGAAAAAGGAGAGACGGAATATGAAAAAAGTGGCGCACATTTATCTTGGAGTTCTTTCCAACATGCTTAAAGTGAACGGCAACGCTTTCGCAAATGTAAAACTTTGACTGATTGATTCCAGATTTTTCCATTTCCAGAAAAAAGGCTGATAAGAATGCAAACTAAGTAATAAATTCATGAGACTTCATTGAGCAAGGTCTATAAAAATAGTCGACTGAAAAGCTAAAAGTTAGTAGGTAAATATAAGTAATAAACAAAAAGAGATAATAAAAGTTCAAATGAATCAGTATTGACTACCAAAAGACAGGTGATCAATGAGGGATAAAAATCAAGAAAACCCTGAAAAATATTAAAGTCAAATAATGAGAAATTTTTTCTAGCGTCGTTAACCAAAAACTATCACCTCATCAGTTCTCTTTTTGATAGTCCAATGAGACGAGTGAATTCTACCCACATCTTCACATATCCCTGGTATTGGTGCGACTAGACCAATATATTCTGTTCCCTCTAAAAGGGTACATTGAGTAGCACTCCCTTTCATCAGGAAAAATTGTGATCATCTGGTCTGTGGAAATTCTAGTGTGGCTCAACGCTTGATAATATTTTGTCTATAGTGACTCTTATCTACGGATAAGACAAATCGTATATCAAGATGTTTCACATAATTAAATATCAAGCTGATTGCCAAATCCTTTTCATACAAGCAGAGTCTTGATTTTTGATCTTTAATCTAAGTCCGCGTACAAGATCATTCTCCCTTCCATGTAACCCCCCCCCCCCCCCAGTAGTCGATTGATGACGCTAATTGAACAGGCTTATGTTGGACAGTGATACTAGAGAAATACGTTAGGAAAGTCGATTTTAATGCAGGTTGTAACAAAGCGGAAATAATGGAGAGTTCTCCTTTGACATCTAGTGTCAATGGAAAGGTCTTTTTTTAAAACTAAAGAAAGTGATACTGATGTCGACACGAATTTGGCTTTGATGCAGCGTCCACCAGCAAGATGAATAAAATAAACGTGAATAATGCTGGCGTGAAAACTCTTTTCTGCCCAAGTGCCCAGATATTCCATAGATACGTTCGAGGTCGTCTCAGCTGTCTGTCCATTGATAAAACTAAGTGAAGATGTTATCTCCACCAGTGCAAGAATCAAAAGATTTCATTCATTTATCGCAGAAGTTCCTTACGTACTAATAATTGCCTGTTTATCTCAGTAAGTCTCTCAGTATTCTATGTCATTCAGTTCCATTTTATTAGCAGGCTAATGTACAGAACAAGTATACCCTCTTGTTGACATGTTTTTTGAATAAGACTTGTTTTTATGACGATGAACATCATGTCATCAGTTATCCATTCACTGAAAGATATCCGCCATTCACTCAGTCTGAGTTAAATCATATTATGTTCTTCGTCTCAGTTAGTAGTGGTCAAATTCGTCTTTTGAACCAAAGCCGTTTAAACTATCCTTTTCATTTCATATCTGGTCCAGTGTTAAACAGAGCTCTCTTAGCAGCTTTACCACATACAGACTCAGTTGCGTTGCTGAGATTTTTAGAACAATCCTCTTTTTTATGTCTTACAGAACGGTGCATATCTTCTGTTGAATATCACCTGGCTTGCACCTCTTCAAACATGCGCATATTGAAATCGTCTCTTCTTTAGAAGTGGACTCGACGCTCTTTCATTGTTCTTCTCCTTATCACTCGCGCGTCTAATAATTTTGCTAGAAATGGCGAGGCTCGCTTTTTCTGCATGGGACTAATTTTGTATTGTACATTGTGTTAATTTCTCAGTGTTGGGTATGTGAGCCACACAGATATTTTGTTCGAAGTCTGTGATACAAATTAATGTCGTTGCTAATGTTTATACGTCCCTTTACTGTGGAAGAATTTTAATCTCTCAATGCTGAGATCAGGCTCTTCCGTGCCATTCGTCCTACTTATACCAATTGATTTCTTACAAATGCAAGGTTTCATGGAAACTGGTTCCAATGTTTCAAATCTCTGAAGCGTATATTTCACTTAGACTTTACATTTTAAATTGGGACACTTATGGTAAACATCTTTTTACAGCAAGGTGCACATTCGCTCCAAACTAGGACTTTTTCAGCACTTTCGCAGTTTTCTCCAGTTCAAATTTTTATTTCTGATTTTTCGTATATTTTGATTTCTTGTGCGTTTGTGTACACCTTTTTAGTATATGGTACTCGTGTACTATGTACAAAAAATGGTATTCAGTCAGTTGCAACAAGTTTTACAACGGATATTTGGCTTTTTCTGAGCATCTGATGGTACTGAGTGAGATGTAAGCATTCTACCCCAGGCGAGAGTTGAAGGAGTGTCTTACTCATGTCGGAGCGCGTGCTACCCTACTATGTCAGGAAGATCGCTTCGCTGCCACTTTTGATGAAACTCATCGCAAAAGTCAGAAAGCAGCCGCAACCACCTTTTGACAACACCTTGACGGGTTTGGTCGAGGGATGATTGGAATCAACTGCCGCCGCGTGTCGAATGATTTGTTACTACTCACTGCCCTTATGTGTATATTTGTAACATCATAGCACTGCTATAAAACAGCCAAAATAAGGATTTCACATGGATTATATGCTATAAATTTTTTGCTTTGTTATTCTCTGATTTCATGCTGCACCGAAAAGCCTTTATAATAAGTTAGAATTAGAAATCGTGAAGAGTTTGACATTGTATGCGATGTTATTTTGTCGGGAACCTGAATAATCAACAATGTTGTAAATATAATTAATTTTTTGCGGCAATATAGTGCCTAAAAAAGTTGAACTTTATTATAATGATTGATGACGAACCTAATATAAAGTTGAAGCAACAGACTGACACTCCGAAGGTAAAGCTTAATATTCTCCTCTTTCTACAGCGAACTTAGAATGGAAAGTCTTTCAAGAGAGCAAGCCCCATATATAAATCGCCGTTCCTGAAGTTATCGAATTACACACTAGAATTATATTGCCATAGTTTGTGCGGCGAAAAAAAAAACCAACAAACACGAGTGCAGAACACGCTATGCACTCCGAATGTAAGACGTAATTTTCTTCCTATCGCTATACGCACTAGGAAGGCTTCTACATGAGCCAATCCTACTAATGAATGCCCTGTTTTTGGAGTTATCGAATGACTATCAAAATTTTAGTGAAAATTTTGTTTTAGGTCAAGAAACTACACCAGTATATAATCAAAGTAGTACACGCCGCCCCAGAGGGCTAAGATTTTTTGTACTAGGTAAACCGAAGATAAAGCTCTTGGCATTAATCAGTTCTCGAGTGATAGACTATGCATTCGTCTTCAATTTTTCACTTTGTTTGAGGTGATTGAATGCATATCTGATTTTACAATGACTCGCGGTGGCCTCCAGCTGTAACGAGTCAGTGCTGCTCATCCTCCCAGGAAAGTCTGAGACCACTCTGGTACCGATTTGCCGACCCCACAGAAATGAATGGCTTGGTAAGCTATGAGCGCGAGATCGAACCATTGACACCGTATGCGACGCGGATCACCTCTGACCACTGCGCCACATGCGCTCTCTGTGTGTATTGGAACCCATGAAAATCTTCAAAACTTTCCAGGAATCAGTCTATTTGAATGATCGGATGGTCTTATTTATATGCTGCCTAGGTCACGTTAGAAGATCAAACGAAGAAAGGGCGCGAGATCTCGCGTGATGGTGACGCACTCGTCCTTCCGATTCATTTCGGGGTTTGGGCGTTTATCCAAAATGCCTCAAGAGTTTTGCGCGTGGATGTTTTTGATTCCTGCGCCAGGATTGTGACAGTCACATCAAAATCCTTATTGTTGTGTTTTTGTGCCCTATGTAAACCTAAAGGTTTGGTTTTATCTATTTTAGATTTACTGTCTAGATGTTCTTTTATGCGGACGAAAAGTGGTCTTCCCGTTTTTTTCGTCCGCATAAAAGGGAAGACCACTTTTCGTCCGCATAAAAGAACATCTAGACAGTAAATCTAAAATAGATAAAACCAAACCTTTAGGTTTACATAGGGCACAAAAACACAACAATAAGGATTTTGATGTGACTGTCACAATCCTGGCGCAGGAATCAAAAACATCCACGCGCAAAACTCTTGAGGCATTTTGGATAAACGCCCAAAACCCCGAAATGAATCGGAAGGACGAGTGCGTCACCATCACGCGAGATCTCGCGCCCTTTCTTCGTTTGATCTTCTAACGTGACCTAGGCAGCATATAAATAAGACCATCCGATCATTCAAATAGACTAATACTATATATTTCCAGGAATCGTCCGATTGTTGAAGGAATTTTTCAAACACTAATATCTAAGGTTTTCTAGCCATGGCTGAGGAGAGATTTCTACCATATGTCTATTGGGGTGTAGCCTATATCATCTGTTTTTTTTTATAATCCAATTATACGAGTAAGCTCCACAAATGTCTTCACGCGTCCTTGTCGTCGGTAAGACTAACCCAGTGGATTCCGTTTTTTCTGTGGGCGCGCTGAGCCATATTTTCTTTCCAGGATCACCGTGGAAAGTTCTGATCGTTTAGGCGGTGACCAACCCGTAGTAATTGTATTTTGGCTCGTGGCTCTTCTCCACTGAGAAATGATAAGTCAAATTACATGCAAAGATCTCACATGACTAAATTCAAGCTGCTTGCCATTTTTTCATAGACAGCAGCGTCTTAATCGTTGGTAGTAAGCCCGATCATAAGATTCCTCACTTGCATGAGAAGATTGCTTCACTCGGTGGAGTGAACGATAATGCTAAGTGATTAGGCTTATGTTGTATATCGATTCCAGAGAAATACGTGAAGATCGCCGCCTTCCTTGAATGTCATGACAAAGTAGGATTGATGCAGACTTTCCTTTTGAAATCTTCTATTCATTCAAAGATCCTTCGTTGAAATTGCTCATGTTAAAACAGATTTGGCTTTGATGCCGCATTCACGCACCAGCAATATGAATAAATCGAGCTTATTAACAAGTGTTACTGAGTATTTTTCTCTTATCTTACTCGTCTTTTGATTCGTTCAATACCTTGAAATATATCAGTTTTGATGCTAAGAGTTTTGATGCTGAGCTTAACTCCTAAGCATGTCTTCAGAGTGACTTTACTAGCGAAATGCGTTCTGCTCCAAGTAGTCAGCCTACTACTCTATGACCTCCCAGCGCATTACTTCGTACCTAAACCGTAAATTTCTTATTTTGAGGAAATAAGTCTAAGAAAAGGTAGATTATTACTGAAGTGACTTTGTGAGCGTAACTTAAGAAAATGAACGATCAGTCAAGAAACTTCTTTCCAACACAAAGGTCACATCTTTGAAATAATAACGCACTTTCGAGTCTCTGCATTTTTCCTTCGACGATGTTGTAAAAGTACAACTGTGAACAAATTTTTTACAATCTATGACTTTTGGAGGGAATTTATAGAGGATTTTTTTAGTATATTACCTGAATGATCCTTGACGGAGCTTGTATTCACTTATTAGAGAAGTAATTCCGGTAGTTTTCCGTTATGCCGATCCTGTTGAGGCCTTCGGTAACGTTGAAGGATTTCTCACCTTCAAAAAGTTTTTTTGTGATCAATTAACCATAATATAGAACAAATCTTGATGATTTAAATGGTATGTTTAGATTTGAAAATGGACAGACGCTGTAACAGTAAAAAGCAAATTAGGTTTCGCACTCGAGAAGCTTTTCTTGTCTGTTGGGGTGTGCGCACTAGATGTAATCAATCCTCGGCACGAATCACATGTGAAATCTTTGGTGAATACCAGGATTGTCTGTGACATCTCGAAATTTTCTTTACGCGTTCATGGAGTTTCCTTTTAAAAAGAGATCTGTTGGAAATGATTTATTGTGTTACAAAGATTGAAAAACTCGCACTGTGGACCAATTTCAGAAGGCCAGAAAATTTTGATTACATCCGCGAGTGATTTGAAAAACAGTTATTCCAGTTCCCGACCGTTCTGTAGTTCACCTCGCAAAAAATACGTTTTTACCGAAAACCCTCAAGAGGCCCGAGATAACGAAAAAGTACCGTACATTCAAGAAAAGGTACGTGTTCGTGACTCGATTCTTAAAGGTCTCACTGAAGCAGTAAGCCTTTTCCCAAAAATTTTCGTTCAACAATCAGCAACTTATACAATGAGCATAGGTCAACAGCAATATACCACTATGCGAGCATCAGAGCACAGATTGACAATTTTCTCTCATTGTATAGAATTTATGGTTCTTTCGTTTATCAGTGAGTAATACCTACTTTTTCCACTGGACTTATAATAATCAGTAGTTCAAAAAAGGAGATTTTGATACCTGGCTTGGTTTCTAGAGAGACCTCTTGAGTAGACGGTACCATCAAAAAGAAGACTTCACTCATCTGTCGGCATCGATTGGACTACTGTTTCAACCTCACAGCGAGTTTTATTGGCTATTATAGCATAGTTTAGGTGACCGGAGCATTAATATTATTCGCTTGATCATTAATCACCCATTCGTCGCGAGCAGGTATCAAGTTACGAGAAGATATTCATAATAATATTTCTGGTAAGAAGTATCGCATATGCCTAGTTTCGACAGTACCACGGGGGTAGGAAAACATTGGGAGCTAAACCCTTTAATATGCCCGTTCAATAGTTTTTTGAATGGGGCTTTATAGTGAGTGTCACAGTGAAAAAAAAAAAACAATTTCCTTAAATCAAAGATAATCATCATTTTTAGGCTCCCCCCATGTCAGTGGCCTCCTATCACAAGCAAGTGAAAACAATCGGTGGAGGTTATTTCCTCGAATTGGTTGCACGCGAATAGTTCTTGATGCAATGTGTTGTTTTCAAATCCCTGAATTATAATTAACACAATGAATATTTTATTGCTTTATAACAAACCGAAGCGCATCTACACGACGGGTAGCAGAGATGCTTAAACGTCTTAGGTTGGGCAAAATAGTAAGCCTTCGTACTGGTATTTATCAGA
>JAHQIW010006016.1:0-12026 GCA_019055375.1 Parelaphostrongylus tenuis | reverse complement strand
GTATGTGGCACCGGCACACCGGGAGAGAATGGCTTTCTTAGTTATCCATAAGTTTTTTTTCGATCTAGTGTGTAATTAGTCGGAATAAATTATGCGAGTGGTTGGATAGCGAATAAGTAACGAACTCGGAAAGTTTGTCCTGGTGTTCCGATAGTGATGTTTCCGAGATACTCTTCGTCATCGAAATCGCTTACCTGCAACATGATAAGGTGATAGTAAATAATATAGCGAGTTTGTAAAATAATTTTTACTTTTATATCTTCGCAAAGATCGCCCTTCAATGTGTTCTGGTCTAAGGCACCTAACTGAAATTCCAGTATGAAAAAGCGTTTTTTTTTTGCTTCATGAGATCTTTTGCAAGAAATCCTTTTGACATTATACTGTTTTTCTAGGATTCATCGTCAGAAGTCCGGCCATCGGACCGATAAACTTTCTGTTGTCTGCTTGATACCTCAAGGAAGTCACTCAGTAACGTCTTTTGTCTATTGGTTATTTAACACGTATTCGTGTATGGCTCAAGTTACTCAATAATGGCTCAAAGAACTATTTAATTTACGATCGCCCATATGGGTCAAAACTTCGGTTCTGCATTTCTCTCGGCCATGCTCTGATACATTCGGTGGCTCAGCTACCACTCGTCAACAAATTTGATCCGACGAACACAAATTGGCGTACATCAAAGTTATGCTGAAAGCGTTGTCGGAATTATTCAAATCTTGTGGCTTTGTTTCACATCATCCTCTGATGAAAGAAATGAATTATGGAAGACTTTGAAGTTGCATTCGTAATGTCAGCCACAATTTCAGGTAAAATGAGGTTGACACCAATTTGTGCTTATGGGATCAATCCCAATGGTGAGTGATTCCTGACATACATCGAGCAGGAAAGGCGAAGTGGGGTCCCTGGGCTGTAGGAAACCTAGGAAGACTCCGGAAAATGCATTAGCAAGCTTGCTGCCGCTTCGGTTTCCAAGTCAATTGATTCTACACATGGATAGAATCGCAAGACATTGCATGGGTTAATTATGTATTCAAACGCTTCAACGATTATTGATGATGTCGATCTCATAACGCAGTTTTAGCTGATTTCTCAACCCCGAATCGTCTAGTTTATAGTAAATTCACCAGAAGGAAAGCGTACCCTTTGTGAAACGGAAGCGCCGTTCGGCATCATTGCTCTCGCTAAGCGCGCGACGTTCCTCATCTCGACGTAGCGAGGCCAGCTACCTTCGCGCATCATTTTCGTTCTCATCGATTCCACCTTGACGAGAGGAACTTGGTGTACACCAGCCATGACGCATCCTGCCAAGGCAAAAATGGCTAGCAGATGGCGTAACATTGTACTGAAACGATACGCAACTATTTAGCCATTCTTGTAGAAGTGTTTAGGTAAAAGAAATTGTTGACCAAATATGACAGAATGAGAGAAGATGCTGGAGTACTTGCAAATTTATAGGAAAAGAGCGAAAATGCATAAAGAATGACTAAATCGCTTCCTGAATCTTGTATTTATATCATCACGTTCATGCATCACTGTGCCTGATAACAGCAACGTGCATGGGTTTTGACGATTAGAAGATTATAATTGCCTTAATTGGAAGATAGCAACGATAACAATCAGCTCTTGGTGTAGCGATTCTGCGTCTAAAACATTCTCGTTCGAAAACTTTCATATTCATAAAGATTACTGAGTAATGTTGCAATGACGGCAAGCAAACCATTGTATTCAGGATTTGTTGGAAAAAGAGCACTACGAAATTTCTAGAAGTTTGAACAAAAATCGACTCGAACTATTGAGAATTTTTTTAATAGAGCACGAAGTTGGACACATGAGTTACCCCAAATGGAATCTTTTTCAATATTCACTGCCATATCTGTACTAAGAATTGTTTCAGTGATTCAGTTGATGAGGGTATCTTCAAAATACAGCGGAAGTATGCTCACAAGTTAGCAAACTTCCAATTAAATCGTCATAATGTGTGTAGAAGTTTCCGTAATACGAAGTCGGAACAATTATGAATGAATGTGGGCATCTAGCAATTATACAGTGATGGAAGAAATCTCACGCGCTTTCAAATCAAGAAGATTTGTGAGCGGTAAAGTTGAAATCGATGGCAGTCCTTTTTTCCATTATGAGCAACATTGTCCTTTTCCTTACAATAACACACTTTATAACTGCTTCTTCAAATATCTTCTCTGAGCAGAGTACAGCTCTTGAATTACATAGCCAATATGGCATGCATTGACGTAATAACAAATTGATAAAAGAATTTTGCCTAAGCGCTTGATCCTCTTATCGACCGTATCTGTCATAACATCAACACAAGCTGATAAAAGTGTAAAAAGATGTGTCAAAAGAAGAGATTCAGTTGATTGCTGTATTATTTGGTATTGATTTGGTGAATCACAATTCTTCAACTTTAGACAAGTGCATACGCTCCTTTAGTGACCTGAAGGCTCCATAACTGGGACAAATACATGTAAGTTAGTCTTGAAGCTTTCCATTTTATAAAACATAGAGCAAATGGAAAGCAACATGAAAGAGGAGTTAAACAGAAGAAAACAGCACGGTCCGTTTTTGGTTTTTCAGGAAAGCTATCAACCAAGCAAGCGACCCAAAACTTCATGCTCATCTTTCCGATTCATTGCTCCCAGAGCTCTGTTAAGGTGCGGATGCTAGGAATGATACTCCAAAGATGTCAAAAATACTCAGTGCGACCTACAGAGAACCTGAACGAAGCTGTCTGAATTGATCGGCACTCTCAAAGTCTACCCATTTTAGGCAGCTCACACTTTCGAAATCCATCCTGTCTTTCAGATACAGAAGTACGCACATTAACAGAAATGCAGATGGTTAGGTCGTATAATAAGAAGAAAGTTTTCTCTGTTATTGAGCACACACTTATGGACAAGAATTTTCCGCTTGTTGAAGATTGCATTGAACTTTAGTAATTGTTCGTTACTCTGAGAACTCAAAAATTTCATTGCTTTTGAGAAAAATCTTTTCACACGCTGCAGCACTTAAAATAACATCAAGTTTCACATGTTTTACACATTTTCCACTTAGATTTTTCTTGACAAAGTTCGTCGTCTAAACTACCAATACTGATTGGATAGCGTGAGTTCCGAAAATTTAATTTGCATCTGTTTTTTTTCTTAAATAAACTTTTTTTAGCACAAGAACTAATACTATATCTCACACTCGTGAGTGCTATTGCGCATCATCGTGTTTTTCATGACAGACCTCTTTCCCTAGCTTGCTAGTAATCATTCGATAGAAAAATCTCGGAAGTTTTGGAAAACTTTATTTGGTTCTGAAAAAGTCCACTTCATAACTCTGTAGTACGGAAGATAGAATTGTGTTTTCCACGCGTTGCGCGTTATCGCGCAAATTTTTGTCATTCATTTGAAAGTTTTCTCTCCGTTTACTAGAGCCTCTTAGATGTCTCCGGTGGAATTGCAGAGAAAACTTCGTTTTGGTGTGTTACGCGCTTAGGCTTTCCATTCTTAATGTATTTCCCAAAGTTAAAATCTGCTAATATTTCTAAGCCTAAGCAGCCTATGCTCGTGCACAATAAGCATATGTACGTGTAAAAGAAATCTTGGAGTATCAGGATCATATTTTTACCTAAAATTTATCTTGAAAGGAGAAAAATACTGAATCAAATAATAAATATCGCACCCCACATGTGAATACTGCCTGTACGTTCCATTACTCGCATGTCGATCCCACGGCCACTCACCTGCCCTAGCCGACAAGCAATCCGCTGCGTGTTCGAAGCTCACTCTCATTTTTCCTGCTAGAGTGCAAAAAACGCTCTTTTCAGATAACAAGAACAGTGTTGCAATCATCGAAACTTACGATGTCGAGTAGTTACTACTAATCTAAGGGTAGAATTCTGTCCTACAAAAAATGCAAGTTTATATTATTTAATGAATATTAGCGAGGCAATACAATAACATAGTTAGTAATGCAGCATGAATATTACAATGATCGTAGAGGGCAAACGTTTTGGAGGGTCGCTTTCTTCGAAGCCTGGATAGATCAAACTGATGCACAATCCACCGAGCCAAAACCTCCATAACCTCAGCAGAAAGGTAAGAAATGAATTTTGGATTGCATAGTAAAAGCTTCACTATTAAAACATTCACCGTTTTGATGTTTTAGGTCTATTCATTGTTAATTGAAGACCAGCCGAGCGGCTTAGGGTCAGTGCATCAATGGGCTGCGCCTAACTCAAGCCGGAAACATCAGCCTGAGGTATGGTTCAAGGTCACACGTGATTACGAGGCACTTCGATTTTTCGGCTCATTTTTGGGCCTTCGCTATGTATCAAAAAGAATTCTAAAGTTTTCGGCGCCGATGTTTTTGATTCCACTGCGAGGATCGTGAAATTTGACGCCGAACTTCATGCACTCCTTCAGTTTTCCTGTGTTTTTGATACGAGTTTTCTCTGCTACTGCGTTGAGATGCAACTTTGAAATCTGCGAAATTTACGCTATCGACTGCTCACTGTTAATCTGAAGAAAAGCTTTGTGCTGCGAAGCATAAAAAGGTATGCGCAACGCCTGTGAAGCGCAATTTTTTGACCTCACACAGCGCTTTAAGAAGGTCTTTCTAAGAACAAAAATTTTTTGAATTTTTTGTGATTTAGCCTTTCGAATATTCACTGAAAGTATAGTGGAAACTCTCTATTCAGAAAAAACTTTCCTTCAAATGTGCCTTCCCCGATAACAAAGAGTACCTTAACAGCAGCTGAAAGATAATAAAAAAGAACAACGGGGTAGACTCAAAGAGACTGAGAACGATTTCTTGGAAGTGAAGCTGACATCGCGTTTTCCACGTGGGTTTCAGCCGAAGAGGGTTCACTGCCAAGTTCTGACCTCCATCCAATGGCATTGACGAGTAAAGGCTGACAGCCATCGATTACCGTTGATGTGAAGATAGAGAAGAGCAGACCATAAGCCTCGATGCAAGTGTCCAAGTGGGATGATGGTATTACCTGACGTTGTGGTGACCGGTAGTCGTGCTTGTTGCGTCAAAGCCTGAGGCTAAATAATCCTCTAAAGGGATCGACACCGAGTAAAAAATAGGTCGTTTTGGTAAAAATCGTTTTGAGCAGGGAGCGATCGATAGTAGTGCTAATCATATATTTAATCATATATCACTTGAAAATTTACAGCTAGAGCAAAAGAATAAGGCCAAAATCACTATCTCGTATTTCTTTGCTTTTAGCTTGTATACTTTTACGGAAATTTATCAATATGATAACAGAAAGCAAAAAGAAATCTGTAAAAGGAAAATCCAAGTGATACTAATTATGACATCACTAATCGGCGCAACCTGTGACGGATTTTCCACATTTTCACATCAAAAATTTCTTTGGCTCTATAAAACTTTTGAGCTACCAGCGTTGATTAATCAATAGCTATCATATGCTTCAACTATGATGGCAGCATCACATAGGAAGTTGAACGAAAGGCTGTCCTGTACAACGTCATGAGGTGGCCTAGCGATCTATCAAGCCAGTGCTGCTATTCTAGTAGAGAAATTTTGCACCTTTTGCCAACTCGAAATGATGAAAGCTCTGTGAATGTACGACGAGAGATCGAACCAGCATCCGATTGACTGCGTATTGCAGAACACGCCTCATTATCAAGTTGACAACAATCTGAGCTGTTAATAGCTCAGGACGCACGCCGTGTGCGGCGGCGGCACGGCGCGACGGGAGTCTTTATTATCACGCCTTGCAGTGGAAATATGGGGATTTGTTCGGTAACATGAGGTACCAAGGAGATATTATCGCGATTAAATGATGAACTTTGGTGAAAGAAACTTCTATAAGGAGTCAAAAACCCACATTTTTTTAGAAAATTGCCACAATGTCACTGCAGCCGCCGCCCCCGCCGCGTACCGCGCAAGATTTCAACTTCGTTGTTAAGGTGTTGATGGGCTGCATGGTTTGAGTCCACACAGCACATAGGAACTATCATATTTTGCCTGAATTTTGGAATTGTTCTGCTTGTATGAATAACATCAACTAATACGGGTACAGGCTTTGAAAAAAAAAAGTACTTTTCGAAATATTGGCAATCGAGTCAGTGTAACAACAAAAATAGCAGCAAATGCTATTACAAGTAAAACCAATCTTGCATTGATGCCGAAAGAGCAGTCTGTAAGATTTATCTGTATCATCTGTTGTTTTGCTGATTACCAAGTATTTAGTATGGCATCAATAAAGTCTCCGTTTCAACCTATCGTGTCCAGTTGTCGAGTGGGTCTTCCTCCCCTTAAAAGAATCTTACATTGTCATATCCTTCTTGTAGACTTTTCGTGAAGAAGTCGGCCCATCGGACCGCTGTTGTTTTGTGGTTCATATTCCGAAAAAGTGCTCAGTAATGGCACCCGTAGCATAGACCAGAACTTCTCATTTTACCTGATATGCAAAATTTTCAGCTCTGCTGTTAGGGATCGTAAAAAAAAACGCATCGCAGTAGTTAAGTTGCACAAGACGGAAATAAAAACAGCTGACATTGTTCAAATCGATTGATTTTGAACAGCAAGTATTTACAGAGCCGTGGAACGTTTCAAAGAGATTGGAGGAATTAAGTAGCGTCCTCGAAATGGTTGTCCAACCACGTCGTCTACTCCGGAAAACATTCAGCAGATCCGCTGCCACGTTCAACGAAATTCGGAGCATTCGATGGACAAAATAGCTCGGGAAGCTCGAGATCAGCGAGTGGAGCGCTCGAGACATTCTCAAAATTAAGCCGATGCTATGAGGCTACAAGATCGCTTGTGTTCACCTTCAAGACAGAAAGATGGAAGAAGAACGCCCTTCAAACGCTTGCCGAACATTCGTCTGGCAAGCTCTTGCTCGCTTGTCAAAGATGCTTTTTACGGATGAAAAGATATCGTGATGGTCGAACCACTCAAAAACAGCTCGAATGGACATCAAATGTCCAAGAAGAGTTGGCAGAAGTCCGCAATAGCAAACGTCAATGAGTCGCAGTCATTTTCCGGCCTCAGTGCATAGCTTCAGCTTAATTTTCAGAATGTCTCGGGTGCTCCACTCGCTGATCTCGAGCCCCTAACAAGACCTCATCGGTCTTCATTAGCAGAAACGTCACAATCAACGTTGTCAGCTATCAGCAGCACGTTTTCCGGGTCGTGGTGCAGCTTCGGACTACTCGACACTTTGGCGCGGACACATTTATGCTTCAGCAGTACTAGCATCCTACGTATTCGACCTATTCAACGCCCATCCATCAAGGGCAGTTTCTAGCTTTCTAGGACAAAGACATTTGGTCGTCAAAGTCGCCGGATCTCAATTTAGTGAATTACTCCGTGGTCCATAATGGAGAAGGAAGTCTCGGATACTCGCTACACTGCCATAGGCGACTTAAAACATCTGGGAGGAAATTAGGATAGAAACGTTTGCGAGCATTGTCAAATATTTTTGCAAGCACTTCGCAAATGTATAGAGGACAGAGGATGAAGTTTTGAGAATTTGTTAAAGACTTCTTTGTTTATTGTTGTAGTTGTTGATCTAATAAACGGAAATATTTCTTCAATTGAATAAATTTAATTACTTATGCAGTATTTTCTTGCCGTTGATATGTCTAAAAGAATCAACAGAATTTTTCTCGCACCCTGCATATCCTATCTATGAAACATGCAGTTATAAATACAATATCAATTTCGGTAGACCACTTTATATCTACATAAAAGAACACCGACATGGAGAGTTGAGAGAAGTCCCACAAAAATCTCTCTTGGTGGACATGGGACTGAGAGGCATGGCGGTGAAAACCTTGAGATGGCAGTTAGAATTCTGGGACACAAGTAAAAAACGTCGGTGCGAATAACGCTGAGACTTTGTGGATATATTTCAAGATTCCAGATATGAATGAAACGAGAGAGTGTCTATGTGTGTCCAGTTATGTGGCACCCTATATCAGATTGATGCGCTCGTCTGAATAGCAATGCGCACTGCCACGCATCAGTTGACACCGTTATTTCACTAGTCTCACTGACGTGGCATGGAGAGTTCAAACATTATTCTTCATAAAGAACATAGGATGCTAGAGTTCTTGAACGGTCCGTCTTTACTGAGTGTAAGATTCAGCACAGTTTCCATTCGTTCCTCTCTTGGACGTTCATAGTGTGCTGTATATCGAACAGCGATCTATGTAAGGAACGTAGGTAGTCTTACACTTTATAACGCTGTAGTTGACTTTTCTATAGTAGAATGACGTTTATAAATACACCATATATGCTTATGTGACTCTATACGGATAACGTTGTATAAATACGTTTAGACCCTCAGACAGGCGAAGTCTTCGGACCATCAGCCATCAGTTTTGAAGAAGACACACCAACGTCGCGCTAGACTAGTTAGTATTACTGCTTAGAGTAATAGAGCGCATCAATGGTAGAATGGTTATTATTTGAGAACTATCACTTTCTTCAAAGCCTGGAACGGTCAAACTGACTTGCAATATACCCAGTCAGATACTTTCGTAACCACAGCAAAAGAAACGTGAAAAAAGATATTGATTCGCATACTAAGCAGCTTTCTTTCGAAAACACTCACCGTTCTCTTGTTCTAACTGCTACAATCATTCGAAGGAGACATGCTACACAGAGTCGTGCCTAAGTAGGCTTTTGCCTAGCTCAGGTTAAAAAAATAGTCCTAAGGTTCAGTGCGATGTCACGCGTGACTGCGAGACGCTCCACCGTGCGACTCATTTTTGATTTTTTGATATTTATTATAAACCTTGTGAAGTTCATGTTTTTGACTCCTGCGTGAGGATACTGATTTCCAAATCAAAATCTTCAAAATCTTTCTCATTAAGTTTTTGTTCCCTGCATGTAACTAATGAAGTATTTGGTTCCGCTCCGGGTTCCTCCATTAAGTGCTTTTTTGTACGGAGGCAGAGTAGTCTACCCGTCTCTTTAATTTACTCGTCATAACATGTCTTATGAGACATTGGACTTCTTTACCAAATCTAATGCAATCGCCGTCGCTACCGTAGGGGTAGATTAAGTAGCTTTCCTCTTCACATAGACCATCATACAACCAGACACGAGTCATTTGGCGTCATCGAGTATGTGGGAATATATCAATCACTGCGTAAGAAATGTTCAGGCCTGTCGTCCTCAGAAGGATAAGATGGTCTCTTTTTCTCTGAATTCAATCCAGACAGCTCCCAACGCTTCATAGCCATTGGAAATGGCTATTTTTTGCGTCAATCTTAAAGATTCTATCTTGAGTCTTTTCCTATGCACACACTAGTAAATATGCGAGGCATGCTTTTCTCAAATGCGTGTTTGTGTGTGATGGACAAGAAGATAGGTAATAAATCAAGGTGTTTTTGTTGCTTGCTTTTCGCTATCACTTTGTGTGCAGGCGTTTCGGATAGGCTGACTTAAACATTTGACAATGGAAGCCAAATGCCTTTCATTTGACGCAGGTAAACCTTATACACTTGCGTGTTCATTCAACGACTCGAAACATTTGTGCAACTCCTCTTGCGTAGAGCAGATCACAAAGCAATCATCCATAAACTATAGTTAAGTAGTGACCGGAGGTCGACTGTTGGGGATTCCGCCTTAAAAGGCTACAGCAACACTTGAAGCGACTAGCACCCACTGCCAGCATTGTCATATGTGCATAGAAGTTCTCAGGTAATCTAAAGACTGAGCAGTTCAGGAACTGCTTTGAAAGGAAAATGACTTGCCGAATCAATAAGCCACACATTCTTATAGCTTTTTCGTAGTCAATGAGGATCTCGCACATGGCTTACATTGCGTAGTCATCTGACATATTATATAAAGTGGGATCACGTCGAAAGACACCGTCAAGTGCGCGCTTTTGGGAGAAGCGTTACGTAGACAATCCAGAAACGCATGAGAGTTTGTGAGAGGGGCTAGGAAATGCTCAGCCGGATTAGTAACAGGCTTATAAACCACGTTACTCTCTGTATTCCCTGTGGTCCCGTCTATACAGTCGGTGATGAGTTTAACTCAAAAATTCACAGAGAAGCAATATTATTAATGAATACCACCATTGGGATTTTAATCAATAAGTATAAGATGAACCATGACGACAGATCAATTTCCGATTGAGAGATAACTGAAGGGTTGAACCAGCCCAGTCAACTTCCCGCAAAGGCTTTCCTTTACTTTTTGAAATTATTTTCAAATTCCTCCCTAGAATGAGCGAAAATTAGCTATATCTTCGAGGTCTTTTCTCGTCTTCTTTACATCTGACTGGCGAATTTTATGCTACAAACCAATTACCCTTTCACCAACTGATGGCCTGGTATCTGATTTTACCGGATCCTCACCGTGTAACATTACTTCTTGTGCCCATGTGATTTGGAAAATAAAATTGTAGGCGATTTTGTCGTAGATTGAGTTGTCGAAAAAAATGGTAGTGAGTCCCTGTTTCTACCTTTATTTCGAGTGTTTTTGTTTATCAAATTTTAATATATCCTTACATCATTGTTTGAACCAACTTGTCATGTGGTCTGGTAAGGGCTCTTGTACAACCCGATCACGTGTTTCGTGCTTACAGATTCATCAGCCGGGCAGAACCCGTCGTTTGTCTAGTCAGTTCTCTCGGGAGCCTTACACTCCTTATAGAGAGTCATCGACGACGTACGCTTTACAGTCTATGTCAAGTAAAATCTTTACCCAACCAGAGTGTTGTGCACTCGATTGCTCATTGGCTGGTAGTTTTATCATAATTATACCTTTATTTCGAGTGCTTTGTTAAGACCACGCTCAAATTTCAATACATCCTTTCATCATTATTTGATCCAACTTGTCATGTGGTCTGATAAGGGCTCTCGTACAGCCCGATACACGTAATCCACGTAAAAAGAATAAATCCACTAGATCAGCATTCAGCGACACTCAATGGAGGACACAAATATTTGAGTAGCCTTGTAAAAAATGTAATGGTGAATTTATTGGCGAAACAGGCAGACCACTTCACATCCGTATTAAAGAACACCTAGACGGAAAAAACAAATAAAGACCCATGTAAACCTCTAGGTACACACAGGATACAAAGACACAACGATGACGACCTCGAGGTAGTAGTCAAAATCCTAGGGCATAGAATCAAAAACATCGGCGCGAAAGACCCTTGAAGCTTATTGGATAAATTTCAAAAACCCGAAAATGAACAAAAAGGAAGAGTGTCTTAACATAAGCAACCACATGGCACCTTATCTCAGACTGATTTCCTAGCATGGGTCTCAGCTGACACCTATTCATAATTTGACCTAGTGACATGCGGGCGAGTTCATACGTCACACTGGCGCTAACAACATAGGTAGTCCCTGGATTAGATTGTAAGGCGAGTGGCTTTCCGTAATTCAATTATCGCTCATCAATACTATGGATTTTCAAATTATATTTTCTTTTCTTACCACAGCATATAGTCATATAAATAAAGCTACAACGAATAATACGTTCAGGCTCTGAAGAAGGCGTAGTTGCCGAAACGTCAGCCACAAGCAATCGCGGAAACCCATCGACCGGAAAGAAGAACAATTGATTGGAAAAAGATACCAACCTCGTGAAGTTTTGAATAAAGATTAGTGCGCTAAGCTTTTCTTTTCACTTTCAAAGTTTTATATTAAGAACATGCCGCGGTTTCAAGAAAGTCGGTCTTCCGAGTTGTTACATCTAAGTTTAGTTTAGTTGGGTCACCACCAGCTGCCAAGAAAGTCAAATGGAAGGCGTTTAAACCATGGCAATCGAAAGCTCACACTTTCTTATATACAAAAAAAAAACAGTTCATTATCGTTCAAGCTAGTTTTAACACTAAGAATCTTAATGAACTAATAATAATCAGATGAGCAGCGGTTCATGCTGGCCCTAGACTTTATTCTAGAAACGTGTGTGTATCTCTCTAGTTAATTGTTATCGTTGACCATTAAAGGCGCACGATGACCATTTCGAAAGCATCAAAGCGTACGATCACCATTTTGAAAACATCAAAGCGACAG